>JAJONY010019722.1:0-43583 GCA_029582405.1 Solanum gandarillasii | reverse complement strand
GAAGGGTCTAGAGTTGTGGAGAGGTTTTCGGAAGACTCTAGAACCCTTTAGATTATTCAAGAAGGCTAGAGAATTCCTTAGAATTCTCTAGAATAATTTAGATAGTTTCCAAAGAAAGCCTTAGAATTCTCTAGAGTGTGTAGAGAATTCTAGAGAGGGGCTTTTGTGTAAATATCTTAGGGACTTGTAAGTAATTTTAATTTACACTTTAGTCCTTAGGAGTTAGTATAAATAGAGGTGCCTCTCATTTGCTAGGCACCATCCAACCAAGAAAGCAAGCAAGAAAGTGTAAAGCATTCTTCCAAGAATATAAGCCTTCTTCCAAAATTCTCTAAGTCTTCTTTTTCATTCTCTTAGCGATCTTAGTTTCAAAGGGCTTACTTGAGCTTACAAGATCGTGAAAGATTTGTGAGTAAATTGTTAAGTGCCGCACGGAGCTTTAGTAAGACTCTAAGTCCGTGACACTACACTGTTTTTCTCCCTCTTTAATTTACAAGTCCTATTTAAGGACAATTTCTTATAAAGTGAAAACGAGATCACTCTTCATAAATATATACTGATTCATATGATGATATGAAAGTACAAAGATGTTAGATGTTAAAAAAAATTGTGTTGAATGTGTTTGAATCATTTAAGGGAAAATTGTATATAATAACAAACTATTAATTCAAATTAAATGTTATAACTACAGTTTGATTTAATTGTAACCCGTAGCAAACTATAGTCATTCGCCTCTCTCCCTGTAATTCTTGCTCGTCACTCTCTCTCTCTCGCTCGCCAGTCTCTTCCTCGCCTCTCTCACTTTATACAAACACAAATGTATAAATTGTGTTTCTGTTTGTATAAAGCGAGAGAAAATTGTATATACACATGCAAATACATATATCTTCGTCTGATTCACTTATAATTATACAATACAAATCTTCTCCTGCCCAGTTCTCTCTTGTTTTTCTCTCTTTCTCGTTTTATACAAACACATATTATACAAAATACAATGTATAATTTGTGTTTGTATAAGAGAGAGAGAGAGAGAGAGAGATTTGATATACAAACGTTTTATTTCGATTCAATTGTATACAAATTCAAATTTTATGCAGATATACAAACACATAAAATTGAATTGAGAGGCTGCCAGCGATTTATACAAACAAGAGGCTGCCAGCGATTTATACAAATGAGAGGCTACCAACGATTTTATACAAATTTGATGCCCTCATTAATGTATACAATCTGATGCTCCTTAACAAACATTATGTTTGCTATGGAACGCAATTGTGCAAACTATAACTATAACATACAAATATAATTTTTGTGTTTGTTAAGTGTGAAAGTTGCTCTTCATTTAACACGATATTAGAATTAATATTTGGTAAACGTTTTATATAATTAATAGTGCTGTCAAAGACTCTTTAGTTCCAACGTATGGAATATTTTGTCGCAATGAAAATTGTGTAATGATTTTCTCATAACCACTTGTTATGTTTATTTGTTTATAATGCACGTTATAATAAACCATGAGTGCACGTACATCAAATTGACATGGATTTCACACCATATATACGTGTATATGAAAGGAAATGTTAAAATGTTTGAATAGGAACGGAATTTATGTTCTTGCCATATCACAAATATTTGCGTGAAAAATGAGATCTCTCTTATTCATTTATAATTATCCTTTTCAAATATCTTATGTATAAAAATAAACATCTTCAGTAAAAAAGCATACTAGTTTATAAAGAGTTAGAAAATCATGTCATGTCAATGTTATTACTATCATATATTGTATACCTTGCATATTACCGACGAGCAACGGCCAATATGCTCTTACAAAAGCTTGACTTTTTAGAATTTTAAATTTACTAATCCACCAAGGGAGTTGAGATCTACAAACATAGTACATAACATTAACTACTCAAGAGTCGTTTGGTTGCTGGGATGAGATAGATAATAATATTTCATGAGTTAGAATATCCCATATTGAGATTATTTTATCTCACCTTTCATATGGGATTAGGGATGGCAATGGGGCGGGGCGGGCGGGGCGGGCGGGGCAGGGGTTGAGCTTAACCCGCAAATTTTTTAATCCGCCCCGTCCTACCCCACCCCGCATAGACCCGCTCCACACGAACCCACCCCGCATAATTTTTTTAATATTTTATTTTTCTAGTTAAGTTTGATACTAAAAATAGAATTCATAAAAATAAAATCCTTTTTTCATTAAGTTGTATCAGTTTAATAGGATAGTGACTTAAAATTTTATTTTTAAGAGGTCAATTGGGAAACATGTAAGAAATTGAATTATTTTTTGTTGAACCATTTTCATTTACTATTTTGAATATTTTAATAACTTTATAGAAATTATCTTAATAAATAATGTTGTATCACTCTTATATCATGTAAAAATTAAAATTAAGTTTAAACCCACATAAAATCACATATACCCGCAACCCGCCCCGCCCCTCAATAGTTTTTAAAAAAACCACTTCAACTCACCCCGCACAACCTTAAACCTGCTTCACCCCGCATCCGCTCCGCCCCATTGCCATCCCTATATGGGATAACTTATCCCACCATTTATACTAAAACGACGGGATAAACTAATCATGAAATTAAATAATACTTATTACCAAATGCTTGCTAAGTTGGAAATAACATCTCTATCCCAAGGTAGTAATAAGGTTTGTATACACTCTATCCTTCCTAAATCTCACTTCACTGGATATGTTGTTGTTGATGTTATTATTATCTAACACAAGATAAAATAATTCTAAAGAATATCTCGAGATTATTATCCTTAATTATTCCACCAACCAAACGATCCGTTGCATTGTCTCGAAAGAATGAAACATTTTGGATGTCATTCAAGCGATTTCTTCTTAAGGATTTTAATGGTTTATAATGAAATCAATTCTAAATAGAGTGTTGGATGTAACAGACTAAAAGCCTTCCAGCCCACTTGGGTGATGGGCCTCTATTGAGAAATGAGGCTTATTGATGGTCTTCTACTCCATATCAGTCCATAAAATTTCCTAAAACTTGGTAAATCAACTAAATGTACATCATATTGAGGTTGTAAAGTTAAAAGTTTAGCCATAATTTTAATTAGGAAATAGTTATTTTTAATGTATGAACAAAAATTGAATAAAGACATCTTTAGCTAAAACACAAAACAACTCCAACACATAGTATTAAACTTTAATAAGTGGAAGCGGAGCTTGAAAACTATAGGAACGATTCATACGAATAAACTTATAATGGTTAAAAACTCTAGGAACGATTCATATATGGGCTAAAGCTTGATTAGAAGTTGAGAAAGTGACTACTTTGCCTATTTCTCCTTATTGTCTTCCGACTAAGAGCCGTTTGGATTGACTTAAAAAGTAGTTTTAAGTTAAAAAATAAAAAAGTCAAACTTATAATGATTTTTAATTAGAAAATAAAAAGTAAGGGGATACATATTTTGATTTTTAACTTTTTTCTAAAGTTATTTTAAACTTATTTTAGGTTATTTTCAACCATGTCAAACACTTTAAAAAACTAAAAATAACTTCAAAATAGATTTGACCAACTTTTAAACCAATCCAAACATACTCTAAGTGTCTATAGGACTCAAAAGTTCAATTGGTTTCCTCTCTCTTTTGAGGTTACAAAATTGGTCCAAAATTTGCAACATGCCTGACCTATTCAAAGTTTGATGAGTTGTCCATAAATAATATATATACCTTTATATAAAATTTGCAATATGCCTGACCTTTAAGTCCATAACATTATGCTTTCTACTTAATTCTATTAGATTTTTAATTCGTTTATTATTGACTTACACATTTAGAGTGAACTTAAAAAGAAAACACATTATATAATACAAGTAAAACAGTCAAGTCAATATTTCAAATACTAAACAAGTTTTATCTTAAGTTCATAACATGCACATCATTTTCTACTTAATCCGTTTAGACTTCTGATCCATATTCCATTATCAATTTGTACATTTATGATGAATTAAAAAAGAAAACATAATATATAATACGATTAAATGATGAAGTCCATGTCAAAAACAATTTGTTAAAACTATTAGTAGAGATTTTACTTAAAATCAACTATCACCAAAGGATGTCGTATAGGGAATGAGGTTGCTTGAGCCGTGAGTATGAAAAAAATCCTTAAAAAGACTCTTTACTTGTACTCGAGCTCCAATACAAATATCAAATATCGAAAGAATTAAAAAAAAAAAAAAACTTTAGCCAACTGGAAAAAAAAACAAAAACGCAGAAGCAACAAATCTCATTTCTCGATGTGAAATAGAGTCCAGCTAGTACGAAACTCGTAACGAATAAGAACAATCCGGTTTGACTCTAAACAACCCGGTTCAGTTCACAAAAAACCGGTCCAACCCAAAAATAATTTTTTTCTCCCAATAAATGAATTACAGTAAACGAAACAACATTCCTTCTTCTCGCTCGATCCCCTGTGTATCAGAAACAGAAAATTACTTCAATCTTCGCTCAAAAAGGGATACAGAGATCTATGGATTCTCCTGCTAATTTATGTATTTACTCATGAAATTACTCATCCATCGACCGTTCTGAATTTATATTCATAAAAAGGTAAGTCTTCGATTCGGTGAAAATAATTTAGGAAAAATCCGAGCAGTTTTGTAGTATTTTTTTTTGTAATTTTTCTTCCTTGTAAGAGCTGTTTTCGTTTTTGCAATGGTTAGTTTGGCACCGTCTCGCTATCGATTTAGAATTTGCTGAACTGTCATTGTTATCGTCTTCCACTTTACCTAACGAAGTATTATCCTTAAGTTTCCTGCATTTTGGATTCAGTGTTGTTTTTTATGCTTTGCAGATCTCAAATTTAGGTTCATTTCGCGTATTTATGTGTGTGTAATTGTTTATAGTGTGAATCTTAAAATTTGTGTTATTATTGGTTAATATAAGTAGTTAATGTTTTTTCAGATTGATTTTCCGTGCCAGAGAGTGAGATTGAGTGGCCACATTTTATGAATTTGTTAAACATTTACTAAGAGGAGTTGTTGAATGAGAAGTGCAAGCTAGGGGATGCTGGCTTCACTTCATCTACTGAGAGTGTGAAGGAAAAAAGGTAGTTGTGTATAAAAATGGCTGATGCAGCTGCTCTTATTGAAGCTTCAGGATCTAGATTTAGTGATCTGGAGCTCATTGGAAGAGGCTCATTTGGTGACGTCTATAAAGGGTAAGGATTAAAATGTTTTATTTTGTTAATGTGTTTCCATCTTGCTTTTGTTACTAGGCATTGTGAATCAATTAGTTACACATCTATTTCAAATTAGTTTGGGTAAATAATATGAATCTTCCACGTCCATGCCACTCAATCCTGTCCTGTTTTGTGCTACTAAATACTTTTCCTTTTAATAGAAACTTAGTTATTAATAGAAACGGATCACGAATTTTAAATTTATCTGCAAGTGGAATTCCACGTGGAAACTTTGAATTTAAGCGAGCTGACGTCCATATACAGAGCATTAACCACTCATTGTCTCAAAGAACAAACCTATGGGATGTTATACACGTGTTTTCTTAAAGAAAAAATGGTTTAAGACTAAATTGTCGTAAATGCTAGTAGTAACAATTAAGTAATGGAGGTATTGGACTAAAGCCTTCCAACCCACTTGAGTGATGGCATGTATTTGGAAAATAGGCTTATTGATAGTCCACCAGTCTTTTTATCACTGATTTGTGTCAGAGCAACTTCTATCCATATTGGCCCATAATCTTCCTTCTGGGTATTGTTCGTTAACTTTGGTAACCAAGTCATAGTATGTTGGGTTCAAATTAATCCAGCAAAACTTTTTTGGCTGAAATGAGATAGAATAATAAGGATGTAAGTAGTATACTTGACTGTATCACAATTAGTGTAAATTAATACGTAGTAGCATTTCACTTACTTTGTTTTTTAATATACCGACTAATACTTACCATGTATAGTCATGTGCAAGTTGTAACTGGATAACCTGGTATAAAATTTTTCTTTTACAGTACCAGTATAAACAACTTAAAATCTAAAAAGTATAAAGCAATAAATTGTTTCTTCACTTGTTACTTGAATTCTAAACTAAAAGTACTTAAAAAAATGATTCTCCAGCAAAAAAAGAACCAATAGAAGGAAACTATCTCAAATAGGGCAATTCGTAATGTTCTCTTCCTTCCCGCCAGGATAGCAGGAATACTAAAGAGTGTGACATCTCTCAGTTCCTTTACACAAGCCATTATGCAATTAATCTTCTGAGGGATACCAGGACGGTACACGCGTCAAGATATGATATTTGCTTTTGGGACTCGGTGTGCCCTAGCCCCTAGTGAGGCAGGGAAAAACTTATAAATGTGTCTTTTATGTTAACTTGGATAGCCGGAGGTTCAAATCCCTCTCCATCCGCTAGGTCATAAGTTCTCTCTTGCGTTATCTAGAACATTTCAACCCAATTGACAATTGTTACACAACACATATTTGGTATTCAATAGTGACCAAACAAATATTAGATAGACTTTATCATAATACATATTTCTACTTAGTCCGATTTGACCATACTTGCACATTTGAGGTGAATTGAAAAAAGGGCGATATATTTAAAGGTTTGGGGTTAAAACAAATGATCAAGTCACGCTACAAAATATACTCTAGGCTACATTTAATGATAACAACTAAACCTTAATTATAACTAGTTGATATTGCGTGTATGAATCCTTCATTTTCATTATGCTTTGTTCTTTGATAAATCTGCATTAATTCTAAGAGATTGTAAGGTTTTTGAAACAACTTCCTTGTTTTTTCAGGCATACTTTACCCATTTTCAGCACCTTTAATTGTTTTAAGTTGTTGCACCTATGTAACAACATTTAGATTTGCCTTAGAACATAGACAAATCATCACATACGACAATTTTCTCAGCACATTTTGTATGTGCTACTTGCATCCTTTGTCTAAATTTGTATTAAAGTGGATTTGAGAAGGAAAATATTCCAGAATGGTTAATTTTAAGACAGTTTACTGGTGTGTACGAGTAGTATTATCCGCTGAAGTGTGTCAAATATCTTTTTGATAAAGGGAAGTGTGTCAAATATCTTGATGTTCAAAAGTAGAAGATGTGCCATAGATTTGGAAGGGATGTAAGCATGTGCGTGTCTAACACTGTAGATAATCTTTCTCACATTCGAATGATTAAGTGATTATGAACAACTACTATGATGTATAGGATTTTGCAGAAATAAATTCATTTTATTCACACAACAACAACATACGCAATGTAACACGTACCTTAACCCTACCTTGTGAAGGTAGAGAGGCTTTATAAATTAGTAGATTAAGGACTTTGATATATGATGATTGTAATATGGAGGAATTGCGATTTGAAGTTTATAGGGGAAAATAACTTACGAATTCTAGTACTGGATTTCTTATTTCGTCTTTTGTAATAGCTGGATTTTGTCTTCTTGGTGAGACCAGAGTTCTAGATAATCTCTTGAAGTAAGCTAATTTCTCTGTAACCAAAAGAGGGACATTTAACCTATTGCCAGTATAAATAGATTAAATGCCATTTTCGGTAAGAATCTCTCTAACAGCTCGTGGGACTTGAATGCCATTCTTTTTGATAACGAACTTGAAGGCCATCCTTTATTAGGTGGATAAGCAAAATCTAGTCTGTTCTGCATGGTCCCTAATCTCAATCAGTATCTTCTTCTTTAGTATGCAAACGGGGAATAAGTGTAATAGCCTGTCCTTTGGTAAGAGATATACAATAGTATGATAATAGCGATAAATATTTCTTAATATCTGAGAAAATCATGTCTAGACTAAGTGAAAGCTATTCTAGCAATGAAAGTTTTAAGTTTTCCTTTGTTATTTCCACCAGCTTGACATTAAATTTTGTTGTGGAGATATCATCATGTTAATTTTCTTGATTTGCAGGTTTGATAAGGAATTAAACAAAGAAGTTGCAATCAAGGTTATTGATCTGGAAGAATCGTAAGTATATGGCCTTGAGTACTTTTCTTGGAGTTTGAAGTTATGTTCTCCATGATGTTTTTTAGCAGGAGCTAGTGTTCATTTACTCTCCTTCGCCATGGAGAGAGAGTACAATGATAGCATATATGGAAGCTGCAATGTTGTATTTTACCCTTGTTCTGCATATTTTGTATATCATCTGGGCCATAGATTATTTTCATGCACTTTTAAGTTATGTTTCTATTGTGTGAATAATCAGTCAAGGATATAGAAATGAGACTAGATTCCCTTGGCAGAACTTCCAAATAGGTTGATAAATTATGAGCTCTATCATCTTTTGTCAATTTTGCCAAGTAGGTTGGAAAATCGATTATTCTAGTACAATCGATACAGGAGAATATATATATTGATTCAATGGTAGCACAATCAGTGCAAACTATAACTAGTGATTTATGCTCCTTGCTGTTCTAATATGATTATCTTCAGGCCTCTACATATTTTTCTCTAGCTAGTTTAAAAGAATGATGAGTCGAAAGCTTCCTTTTCATATATTTGTTATGGAAGTTGTTTCCAAGAGTCTTTACTTTGATCTACTTGATTAGAGCTTGAATTGTAGTGGTCTTTGTGGCGGATAGACTGACCAACCTAACATTTAGTCCCTATGTGTTCTTAATTCACTTCATATAATTTTTTGATCTGGTAAAGCTGTAAAGCTACTTAGTTTGCTTCGTATTTGAACTGTGCCTTTGTAAAAAGTTTAAAAGATTGTACTGGAAGTCCATGAATTCCCTCAATTTTTTGGGGTAGTTGAAGCACACTTAACTTTCAAGGTTTTCTGATTCATCACCGCGTAGACATCGATGGAAATACTTTTGCCATTTGTATGACCTTTCATAAAAAAACTGTTGCGTATAAATGGTTCTAGTTGCATAAAGCAGTCTAAGCTGGGTGGAGAACATGAAACTAAAGTTTCATACAATTAAATTGCTTTATTGTATATTTCTTGTTAAGTTCTGTCCTTGTTATAAACTTCGTTACAGTTCTAGTTTAATCTGAAATGCCTTCTTATCATTGTCATTCAGAGAGGATGAAGTTGAGGATATCCAAAAGGTATGTTCACATTTTTATGGACTTATGTTACTCATTGGTGATTATATTAGAACATTAAGTGAGCAGGGTTTTATTGGATGACTTTTTTTCAGGAAATTGCAGTTTTATCACAATGTCGATCTCCCTATATTACGGAGTACTATGGGTCATACCTGCACCAAACTAAGCTATGGATAATAATGGAATACATGGCTGGTGGCTCAGTTGCCGATTTAGTAAGTGGAAACATCTAAGATAATGCCAACCTTTCTGCCCTAGCTAAACAATTATCCTGGATACAGAGTGAATATTCATCATAAAATAATGGGATTAACTTTGACTGTGAGACGGGGTGTTTAATACAAGATGTTATGTGTACAAGTGTAAATATAATGTGTAACTGCTACTTAGGTGACTTCTGTGCAAAGCATTTTGAATGCGGTCCCAAAATCTTGAAGTCAAATCAGCGTAATATGTTGTTTCTATTTTCCTATATGTATTATACAACACGAGTAGCTCTAGTTTTTGTGCTGGGTATGTTGAGGTGAGAGGAAATCAATGATATGAGATAGTTTAAGGTTATCTATTACTTATCCCAGAAAAAAGGGATAGTTCTGTGGTTTCTCCCATTCTGTCTGCATGTGTCAGCATTGGAGGTTTCCTGACTTGATCTGACATTCATTTGAAGTTTTTGAAATCTTATTCTACTTATTGAAGGAAAATCTATTTCACTCTGGTAAAGCTTATAAAGGAAATAATAAGTTTGGTAACTCAAGGCAAATCCTGCGTTGACTGGTGGGGATGAACTTAAAATGAATTGTAGGTGCAGTTACCAAATTTGGGACTTATATAATTGATTGTTGTTGTTGAGGGATAGAATAATGGCCTCTAGACCTAAAAAATATATTGACAATTCAGATGTGGAACTTATTTAATATTGAAGAAAGTGAATGCCTTTGTACCGTAGTATAACATCCATCTCAACTCACTGTATGGCCCGTAGCTATCACTAGATCTTACCAAGCTTTGGCTGCACAATGCTAAACATTTCTTGTTTCAGGGATCAGCTGGACCATTGTCAAACTTAGAGCTTGACTTTTAAAACCTTCCTTAGCCAAATTTGTTGAGTTAGTCTATCATACTCCACTGCCAATGCTATTTTGATTAAAAACTTATACCTCCTATGGGTTGTGTTACTTTACTATTTGAATTGCTAAACCTAAAGGGAATATAATCACATGTCAACCACTCAACTTTGTTGCCTATACCTGTTCTGCATACCTTTTTTTTTGGTTGGGGTTTTGGCGATAATAATTGCTTTTCCAACGAGGAAGAGCCTATATGCCATGAGTACTGAGAATATCCAGATATGACAACATTCCCGGCCAAGTTCATTTAATTATATATACAAGAGCAAAGATGGTTAGTGCTGCATAAATGGATAAAAGCTTGCAAAATACTCTGAATCTGGAAATTTTGATTACTCCAAACACTATTGTGTTCCGCTCTCCCCAAAGCTTCTTCAATCAACGTACCTTGCACCAAGACCTAAGCATTTCATAGTATTGGTACAGCAAAGTGCAATTATCTTTTTTTTTGTTATTTAGGCTGACATATCTGTTGGTGTTCAGCACCTCCAGCCACAATATTACATTCCAGACCACGTATTATACATGTGTATTTTTTAAAAAAATATATTTTTGATGAAGGAAAAATTATAGGTGTGTTAGTTTTGTTTCACGAAGACACATTGGTCCACCAGAAGCAAGATGTGAGTCATGTATTCGATGAACTCTTCTCTGTATACTTACCAAGATATTGTTTCTGCAGATTCAACCAAATCAGCCATTGGATGAAATGTCTATTGCATCCATTTTACGTGATTTGCTTCATGCTATTGAATACCTCCACTCCGAAGGAAAAATTCATCGCGATATCAAAGGTTCATTGTTCTCTTTGTAGCTTAATATTGATAGCCTGGAGATAATTACATTGGTATTATCCATGTGCCATTTCTACCTTACTTTTTTATCTTCAGTTTTATTTGCTAAAATGTTGGCCAGAGCTTTAGATTTTGTATCAATGGGCGGGCCAAACTTGATAATCAGTTTTTGCCATGAGGATACCACATTTTGGAATTTAGATGCTTCTTGCTGTTAAACTGCAGCAGTTGAGATCTGTTTTTATAAATTATATTATTCCTCGGATTGGAAGTTGTCTCAATTTGCTAACTGTTTCTTCTCTTAGTTGCTAACAACTTATTTTTCAGTTTGAGGCCCACTACCCCTTTTCAATTGTGGAAATGACATAGGTCTATCGATGTTTTTGCAGCGGCTAATATCTTGCTGTCAGAAAATGGTGATGTGAAGGTATATTAACATGATCCTTTATTATGTTTCAAATTATATCTGAGAGGAAGGTAACTATTGGTTACTATCATGTCGGTGTGTTTCTTGTTTTCTGATCTGCTCTTCCACAGGTAGCAGATTTTGGCGTTTCTGCACAGCTGACAAGGACAATCTCTAGGAGAAAGGTACAATTTGCTATATTTGCGGAATTTGTTTTTTTGACAAGCAGACTTTTAACTTTTTTGCTCAATCACATTGCTGAGTGCAGTATCATTTCTTGTTTAGTAGTTATAGAGGTCGTTGGGTTACATGCCATATGTTTGCTGGAAGTTGCATTGGATATTGTCGGTTAGAAGTAAGATCAAGTCAGTCAAGTTATGCTAATGTAATTAATGTTTGCAGACATTTGTAGGAACACCATTCTGGATGGCACCTGAAGTAATTCAGAACTCAGACGGATACAATGAGAAGGTATCTCTTGAACTGCAGAAATATATGGAGTCCATTTCCCTTCATCTAATTGTTCCTTTCTTCCTTCTTCCGGTTCCTCCGTGTGTAGCTCTTAATCTTAATCCCTTCAATTGCTGATAGAAATGATTCTTGTTGAAACTCCTGTATTAGTTTTTCTTTGTATACTCTTGCTTAAGGTTTGGGCCAACTACTAAGAGCTTTTTCTTCTGTACAGGCTGATATTTGGTCACTTGGTATAACTGCAATTGAGATGGCCAAAGGGGAACCCCCACTTGCTGATTTGCACCCCATGAGAGTACTTTTTATCATACCTCGAGAAAATCCTCCCCAGGTTATACTTTTGCCAGTTCAATATTTTAGATTTTTCGATTATTTTGTTTATCCACCTTTGATTTACAAGTCTCTTCTTTTTTTGTGATAATTATTTTTAAAAAACTGAAATATTAGAATTTCGTGATACTCTTTTGTTCTTTAAGAGGTAGTGTTTACTGTCTTTTCTGTTATTGTGCAGCTAGAGGAACACTTTTCTCGTCCTCTCAAAGAAATCGTGTCCCTGTGTTTGAAGAAGAGCCCTTCTGAGGTAGGTTCCACATTTTGTGCTGCCAATCCCCTTGTTTTTCTCTCTCTCAACGTCTTTGTTTCTGTTTTGTGCCTGACTATTATCATACTTCCATGTGCCTATAAGTGTTTCTCCATCCATGCAAAGAAAAGCGTTGGAGTTCTATTCTTTTAAGTAGAAGTTGGTCCAAAAGGAGTAGGCGCTTTTGAACAACCAGGGCTTTCAGTATACAGCAATTACACATTGGTCGAAAGCTATGGATCTTCATTGATTGTGTCACTCAATCCAAGTTCATCTAGACCCATATTATATAAAATAATAATAAAAAGTTCTAGAAGTTCTCTATAGTTTAGGTAAATAATTTTAGTAACGTGGGAAAAACTCCCGCATTACGAGCCATATGCCAAAAATTAGGGAACCTATGTAAATAACATTAATATGGTTATCTACAGATATCACCTGATTAGTAAACTCTACATTTTTATTTGGATATAAATCTCTAACATGACTAAAAGGCTTCTAGAAAACATAACATATGACAAGTTCCTTACTAATTTGTTATCACCTTTATAGATCTTTTTCTTCTATTGTGCCCTATTTTTCCCTGAGCCTTCATGGTTTCCGGAAATTGTAGATATTCCGAGAGGACTGAGACAACATTCTTCTATGTGGTTTTATGTCTACCTCATTCTTTTTGAACTCCTTCATTCTTCATTTCAACCATCTTGTTTTGTTTTTTTGTGTAGCATCTTCATCTATCATACCATTCTCTTGGAAAGTTGAGCATAGATATATGAACTTTTTGCATTTAGGCATTAGAGTCCCATTTAATCTCACCTCAACATTGCTCTTATGTTGTTTAAATTTGTAGTGCACATATTTAGTCTTACTTGTTCATATCCTAAAACATTTTACTCTTGAGAGTTCTTCTCCGCAGTTCAAGATTCTGGTTGACACCCTGGTTTCGGCAATTTAGCACAATATCTTTGGTAGATAGTAACACCATAGGACCTCAATGTCGGTTTGTGTTAATTAGCTCATCCATTATTAGGGTAACCAAGTACGAGCTTGACGCCGATCCCTAGTGTGCACTCACGGAGTCACGGTTATGAAAACTTCATTGTATCTCCTACTATTCTCACAGTGACGACTCCGTACGTATCCTTTATAACATCAATATATTTAATATGAATTTCTTTCTTCTCCAATACCCTTCAAAGGATTTGCCTGTGCTCTATGATATGCTTTATCTAGGTCAATTAACACCACATAATCATATAGATCGTTTTTCATCTTGCAATAAATTTCTATCTGTCTCTTACCAAAGAATGTAGCACATTATAGAATTACCTGTCATAATCCAGACTGCTTCTCGGCTACTCGTGTAGTGTCCCCAAGTCTATCACTCTTTCCTAAAGTTTCATCTGACGGGTCATAAATTGAATGCCATGGTAGTTCGCACGACTTGAAATATCTACTGTGTCCACATATATTGGAATTAGGGTACTCTTCCTCATTTGTTGGGTATCTTGCCACTTCTTATTATAGCATTAAGTAGCTTGATAGGCCATCCTACTCCAATCTCTCCAAGACATTTCCAATCTGTATTATATACAAAAGTGTGACATTGGGAATAAGCTGAAAAAGTGGTGTGGATAACCTAGGACTACTTGCTGACAGCGGTAGTTTGCTGTGCTAAATAATTTATCCTCCTTTGTTAGTGCTTTATTTGGAGAGCGAGCCATTGCCCAAATGTTAAAGCACTTCAAGATGTGTTCGTGATGGTACATCTAATATAGGTGCCTATATATCCTTAGATATGTAGATAATATTACCAATTCACTTGATACATTCCTATGAGTCACTTCATTCTAAGGGTCTAAGAAGGAAACTGTTTGTGTATGACCTATGGGTTTATATAATCATTAGTCTTGGTGTTTGGACATTTTACAATTGGTAATTACTACAAGAACCTCAAAATTTGGGCTCTAGTGTAAGCCAATTTAAGACACTATGGATCTTCGCTAGTAGAAGCATAATGCTGTATGAATGATCTACACATTTTAACCTAAGCCTTTTTATTCGTCTTGTATCTCTGCGAACACTGAATTTATCAGGAAAAAAAAATCTATGCGACGGTTTTCCTGATTAAAGTTATCAAACTCTTATTTTGTGTTGGATGATATATATGTCTTTGTTATGATTAGGTTTGTTTCTCTTATTCTATACTTTCTATTGATCCTAGAGGCCAAGTGCAAAGGAACTGCTGAAGCACCGTTTTATAAGGAATGCAAGAAAAAGCCCTAGATTGTTGGAGAGAATCAGGTGCATCCCACTTCCTGACATTTTGTGCACCTACACCTATTCTTTGCATGGTTTGCTTTGGTAAAAGGAGTTCAAGGCTTTGTGTGTTGCTATACTCGGTATCATTTGATTCTGTAATACTCCATTAAATAGATATATTTCCACTTTCCCAAAATAATATCTACTTCTAAGGTGGTAAGTTTTATCTCATGCGAACAAAATTAATCGAGTCCCACTTTAATATTTCACAAGACGACTTTAAGACCAGAAAAGCAGAAAGGTCCGACCTGCATCTTTCCCTTCGTTAGCATTAAAATATTCATTGTTCAAATTTTCTTTCTCAGCAATTGTTCCAAAGTCGAATGCATAAAATTTTGGGATAAAAAGGAGAAACTAATATGACCTGTAAAAAAAGAAGGGAGTAAATGATATAAAGGGATACCTTTTTTTGACTAGTTAGTGGGTAGAATTTAAGGATTGTTTGCTTAATGATACAGGGTCAACCAATGTATATCTTCCCAATAAAAAATTACATGTGTTTCTTGCAGGGAGCGCCCCAAGTTTCAAATAAAGGATGATATGGATTCTCCTAGGAATGGACAGAAACCTGTAGGGGAAGCATCGGGCACCGTTAAGGTGACAAGAGATGTGGGTACTGAAGACACTGTTAAAGTCAGGTTAGTGAAACACTGAAACCTCTTAGTGAGCTTTACTGTTATCTGTGGTGATTCTTGGCTGAGTTTTACCTTTACAGTGGCCAGGGGAAAACCCTAAAAACTGCTGGATGGGACTTCAGCATTGGAGGATCATCTAGTACTGGAACTGTCCGAAGTGTGAAACCGCCACAGGTTAGAGATAGGAAACCAGAAGTTCCATTGAATCAACCTGCTTCAAGAAAAAATCTGGACAGTGGTAGCAATTGGTCCTCTGCTTCTGGAACTGTCCATTATACTTCATCAGAGGGTTTCAACCAAAAAGATGGCGGAGATGCAAACATCGATAAAGGAGATTATTCTCTTGAAGATGTATTGCTTTGTTCTCTATAAGTGTATTTTTCTATATGAATGTGCATACTTACATCTGTGTCTACCTACTTCATATCCTATTTCATATCCTTTCCTGAAATTTAGAAGCTTGTACGAAGGAGAAAATTTGATTACAGATCCAAGTTGCAGGAGAACGTATGTGTACTCAAGACATCCGAAAATACAGTAATTGATTCTGCAATGTGGCAGCATGTTAGGCTTTCCTGTCAGGATGACCTTATTTAGGTGGTTTTACAGTGCTCTTCATGCACTAAAATATTGGGACACACTTGAAATAAAAGGTGGATGAATCCTGTCATCTTCAACAAGTTCTAGTGCACTGCACTATTATCCAATGAAATAGCTACGTCAAATGCATCAAGCTTGTGCAAATTCTTCCTGTGGCTAAGAGAAATCTCTACTTAACCTTACAAATCTCCCAAAAAAGCAATATAAAAATAAAAAAGGAAAGTAAAGAGCTCTATTGTTGGCATTCTAGCATGTTTGAGCTTTATTGTTGGCAGTCTAGCATGTTTGATCTTGATATTTTAAGAATCAGAAGTATTGACATAAACTGTTCAACATTGCTCTTTGCATATTTTTTTTCTGCTAGTTTCTTCTTGCGACACTGTTCTAATCTTCAATTTACAGGAGGAGTTGTCGGTGAGTGGTACTGGAACTGTGGTTGTGAGATCTCCAAGAGGATCTCCTAGAGGAATCCAATCCACTTCTCTATTCAGTGACCAGAGTTCCCTGGTATTGTCAGCTTTTCTACCAAAATTTCTTTACACTCATCTGCCAAAATCTTTTTGGCGTATTTGCCATTGACTACTGGTGTCAATTCACTTTGCAGTCCAGTAGCACACTTGCTTCTTTTGAGGATGCTTCTTCCAGCGGCACTGTAGTTTATCGTGGACGTCATGATGACCCAGATTCTCCTCGAACGCCAAAATCTAGGTTAGGAATTCAAGAGAGATCTTCAAGTGCATCACTTGAAGACAGCTCAGCAAACCTTGCAGAGGTATCTCACTTCAGAATTCTTAATTCAAGCTGGTTTCCATTTATGGAAAATTTGTCTTAATTAAAGTATGCTAAAATCCAACAACAACATACCAAGTGTAATCCCACAAGTGTGGTCAGGGGAGGGTAGTGTGTACACGGACCTTGCCCCTACCTTGGTACATAGAGAGGTTGTTTCAGATAGACCCTCGGCTCTAAAGTATGTTGAAATTTGTGGGTTGATTTTGTACTACTAGACTTTGAACTAGGTATAGGGATGGCCACAAGGATAATAAAGACGGAAAATGTGTAGAACTTTTATCAAGAAAGGATCATGTATAAAGTCTCATTCTAGCAATGGTTTATCATTAGGTTGGGATTTCTTCTTACATTTAACAAACTTGCATATTTTTTCCACTCGTTCGTTCTGATTTATTAATCTAATTATGTTAAAGTCCCTCCAATATGACATCTTTCCGTGGTTTGTTGCATAAGGCTTATTAGATGTGGACTTTTTTAGGCCAAGGCGGCCATGCTAGCAGGACTGAAGAAGGGAAATGTTAGAGACAGATCAAAATTGGGCAAGGTGCAACGTGATGGGCTAGAAAATAAAACAGAACAATCTACAATGAGCTCTGATTCTTCTAGGTACATAAGTTTTCGAAGCTGAAAGATGGTCTGAAGTTGGTTTATCCTAGTTTCACCATTTCTTCTCTGAAGCACCATAATTTTTCCAGGCACTCGCGTGATTATCTTGATGCGCAGAAGGCGTTTTCAAGATCACGCCATACAAGCGATGAAGAAGATGGTGCGAGAACATATCCTGCACCTTCATCTGCCACCTTATCTGTTCTCCTTATTCCTTCATTAAAAGAGGTACGGCATGAGCTTTAAGTTACCTTAGATCTCTTATGGGTGATGTTTTATGGGAGTCATGCTAGATGAAGTTGAGGTCTGTTGAGCTATGCTTGTTTAGATTGTGATACATTCTTATCTGTATGCATACTAGAGTATGTGCTGCTGGTCCTTTTTCCATCACAAACCTTTGTTGTAGGCCTGATTTCGAGCACTTTCTGGGGCTTCAAACAGCGCATATTTGAAACGGAAAGGGTTCAAAATTTTTTGGGGTAAAAGGGTTTTTAATAGAATAATGCCATTGAGTTGTATTAGTATGAAAAGAGCTGAAGAAAGATGAGAAAATAAGGCTGGAAAATGGTGGCAAAAATCAAAAGTTCAACTAACCATAAAAATCAATTCCTAGGTGGCTTAGGCATCACTACTAGGTTTAGAATTGCATTAAACAATCCAAAGAGAGTGTAACGATAATAGGACATCTGTAATTGCTGATAAGTTTATAATTGATCGCACTACAATGGCACTGGTAGACTTAAATGAACTCATCTTTACAAGAAAGTATTCATTGATGAATTTGGAACCAAATACTTGTACTTGTATAAAATCAGACTATCTAGACTAAGATATTGATTAAAAAAACTCTTGGCTAGACTAGGATAAGAAAGGGATTATTGTATCTAGACTCATAAAAGGACTTAAAATCGGCTATTTGGCAGATTTTTTTTAACTGCAGTAATTCAGAAAATTTCTGCAAAGAACTATTATTGCTAGAAAAATCTAAATTTCTTAAGCTGAAATTAGGAAAAACCTATGTATTGTTGATTGCATACTAAGATGAACAAGCCTTCATATTATTACTTTTTGGGAAAAAGGACAAATATACCCCCAAACTATCGTAAATGGTATGCGGATACCCTCCGTCATACTTTTGGGACATTGGTGCCCCTGCCGTCCAAAAACTAGAGCATATATACCCTTTATACTAACAGACATACACGTGTCATAATTTTATCCACCGACCCGACATTTGTCAAATATCGGATCGACGGATAAGATTGCACCACGTGTCCTTATTTAGTCTTCCGTTAGAGTGAAGGGCAGATATGCTCTAGTTTTTGGACGGAAGGGGCACCAGTGTCCCAAAAGTATGACGGAAAGTATTTGCATACCATTTACGATAGTTGGGGGTATATTTGTCCTTTTTCCCTTACTTTTTATCTGAATTGTCATTGAAATAGTGTGGTATGGTCTGATGTGATCTGAGATATCTTGTGATCGAAAAAATGAGAGTGAACCTAATAGATTTGACCTGAATCGTTTTATCTTTCAAGAAACACATAAGTGACTTGGCTTTTCGCCCAACGTGAAGGCAGCCGATCTTCTCCGGACCCTGCGTGAATGTGGGATGCTTTGTGCACCAGGCTGCCCTTTTTTTTACTTCTATCAGGCTCAAAAGTCAAAAGCCTAGCACATAATTGCTCTTCTGATAATTTTCTCACCTTCTCTTCATTTATCTTGGTGTGTAGGCTGCTACCAGTGAGACAGACGGTTCACTCATGCAGGCGATGGTCAGCTCCTTTATGGATATGGAGCGCATGAAGGCTGGTTCTTGCGATCTGTTCATGACTAGGTTGCTTCAGCGACTAGCAAGGTTATTAGTTATTCCACACTATTTGCTACCCTTGAAATATAACTTGAATGTATTTGTTAATAATAGCTTGTCTCAAGAGAGTTGAATCCCATTGCAGTGCAAAGGATCCGTCTTTGAAAGATCTGCAAGACCTGGCTGGTCGCATCTTTTCAAAGGGAAAGATTGAAACAGAGAGTACAAGTACCGAGTCTGATAGCAAAAAAAAGCAGCAGAGTAAAGAGCTTAATTCAAATGCCAATTTGAGTCCACTGGCGAGGTTCTTGCTTTCAAGGTTTGTCTAAATGTCATCAAATATTAAGTTCTTGTAATGCTGTGAAAAAATTAGCGAGGCACCAAATAAATTCCTCATCAAAACATGCCTATTTTTAAATTGCGAGAGCCGAGATGAGAGACTGGATATAAGAATTTACATCTATTTTTCCTCCGTTTCACGATTATTTTGAGCCTCTTTTGTCTAATCCGAGACTATTCATTAAGTGATGTCACAGTATTGGATGGAAAATTATTATGCTTTATATATCTAGAAATATGAAATGCATATTACGACATGCATCTATCTAACTAAGGTTGAAGCATTTGCTACGCATGTCTTCCTAAACAAGTTCGACCTTTCGATTGCAGATGGCAAGGGCATGCTTCTCGAGATCAAAATTCCTAAACATTGAGGTTAGATTATTGCTTCAAAATTTTGCCTTCTCCAATGTTGTTTGTTCCTGAATTATTTTGATTATGTGTACATATCATTTTGAGGACATCTGTAATTTCGTCCTCTGATTCAATTTTTTTGGGGGTTTTCCTAATTGAAGATTTTTCTTTCTGCTTTTGCTTTGCAAATTGTAATTTAAAGCTCTATTTTCTGTTAGAATTTATCCTTTGATTGGGCGTTTTTATTGCTCGATGTAATAGTAACAAGCTTTTTATGTTTTTAGTGCTAACCTCGGTGTTGCAACTTCCTGAAGATGTTGTAAAGGACACTTTGACATATTGTTAGTTAACTTGTTGATTTTTCCTTCCTCTTTGGTACCTATAGTAAATAACATTTCACTTTCTCTATTCATCCTTGTCGCTTGTCTTTCTTTTCTTTTGTATAATCGTAGTGCACGGGCCAACTTGGGCATACCGAAATCAACTAGTTTCGGGTACCTGCAACTTCCCACCCAGCGCTGTATTGTGTAACTGTCCACCAAATGGATAGATGGGAAGAAAAGAATTCGAACCTGAGTAATTGTCCACTAATTACACACCCTTGGATGAGTTCTGTTCTTTAAATTTTTTTTTTTTTAATAAAAAAAAGTGGTTTCACTATTGTGGTAAGAGGTTAGGCAAGGTTTTCAACCTGTATGTTAATTAAAAGTTCTTTGATTAATTGGGTTGTTACTTCATGCATTCTCTCTTCTTGTTCAGCCAGGCCGAACTGGGGCACACACTTGAGATGAGAACGACTCAACCCATCATTTGATGATAGTGCTCGGGGCAAGCTCCAAACTCCAAACTCCAAAGCACCAGCTGACGATAGTAATTATTTTTCTAATGAAAAGTGGTGAAATTAGCTCGCGATAAAAATTAGCCATACCCTCATTTCTGATAAAGTTATTGTCGATGTGGATAGGGTAGCGTGTAAAAGGATCAATGTATGTGTATGATTATAGAAATATTTTTCGTTAAGTGTAAAAAGGATAAAAATAAATTTATTCAGAAAGCTATCATTTTTTTTTATTTGAAAAAGGGCTAAATTGAAATTGATGCTTCATGGTACAACTACAGATGAATTATCATTCAAATGATTTGAATACATAAATTCATGTGGCAGGATGTATCCTCACAACTTCTCTTTTACTACAACTGTATATATACTTGAACAATAACATCACCACTATGCACTCATAATCGCTTCAATCTAATATTTTATAACGATCATTAACATGTTAATATATTTTGTATGATCAGAACCTTAAAAAATAACAACAATTTTTGAGTTATTAAATAGAGTCTACTACCTATTTTCTCTTTAACTTGATAAAATTCTTGTATATGGCCATATATTATTCTTTGAATACTTTTATTTACTTGAGTTTCCTCAAAGGACCCAAAAAGAAAAAGAAAAAGAAAAAGAAAAAAAAGGCAACCTTCTTTCTTCAAGTATGTATGCGATATTTTAACGGCTTTCCTTTCACTTTGGTATCCACCCATCGAACTAAAATAGTATATGGCGCAAAAATAACGCAGAGCTAAACGTTCATACCATGACAATGGTATTAAATTCTCTTCGCGGTCATTTCTTCAAACACCTTTCGTACACTAGCAGTACCATAATCACCGGCCGTTTCTTCACCGGCCGCCGCGTTCACCGGCTAATTCCGTTTATTCATTTCTCTAAATCCTCTGCTGCGCAAAGATACCAGCATTGGAAGCACATCCAGATTGCAGCTAAATTTTCCACGTTATCTTCTCCTTCTTCGGAGACTCTGGCTAGTGATTCATTCACTTCTCCGTACCTCTCTGTTCGCATTTGTTGTCATAAGGATGTTGCCGTAAGTGAATATGCTCAGTTTACTGTTTTCTCTTGCTTGTTATGCTAATTTTACGTGTCTCTGCGCACATACAAGTTGTCAAGTGAACAATTTTGCTTGTGATAAATTGTTATATAGGCTGTAGTTCATATACTGTTGATGTTGAGAAGGAATGCTGAATTTCGAGCATCAGCAGAGTGCCAAAAATTACTACACTAGTTAGTGCGTTATGGAATAGGTGCGAACTTGGTGAAATGCTACATTTTTGTAGAACTTTTAAATTATTTGTAGTTTTGAGTAGTTGAGTTGAAGACGGTGGATGCATACGCTGTGTGAAAACATACATCCGCCTTCGTGCATTAGGAAATTTGGAGAGTGAAACTGCCATGTAATCTTCAGTTGTGTTATGTCAATTTAGAGCTCTGGTAGTTCGTGCTCAATCCCTAAATGGATAGTAACTGTGTAATATAATGCAGAAATTATCTGTACAACATATATCAAATTGAGCTTGAACTTCTATTTCTGTTTTACTATCAGGATATGCTCTCAGAGGCTCTTTTATGTTTTGGAGCCAGTTCAACTACTGTGGATGAAGAAGAAAGCAGTGAGAGAAGTGATGAGGTAGAGTCTCCATTATTCTATTCATTAATGATGTTTTTTAGGTAGGACGAATCAAAAAAGGCTTTTGATGTTTCTGCGTCTGTTTCTGTGTGCATGCATTTACCTTCTTTTCGCAACTGAATATACGTAGTGGTTCTTTGTTATGCATCTTATTGGAGAACTAGTAGCATAACTTGCTCTTCTGGGTAATTTCAATTTGAGGTGTTCAGAGCTGTTTAACTTTCAGTCGCGTGAGGTGGAGTTTATCATCATCAAACTTCAGTTAGCATTTAGTAGTTACCCCCTAATTATGTTTGACTGGTTTCTCTCAAACTTCTGATTTGTATTTATTAACTTTATTTTCCCTTTCTCCTACCTCCCAGATTATCATTACTTCCATCTTTTCTGTATGCAAAGATGTGAAAGACTGCATTTCACTTGCTGCTGATTCTATAGGGTTGCAAAAGATACCTAGTTTTGAGGTTGTGATGCATGACCACACTGATTGGATAAAAGCTACACAGGTCAACATTCTTTCCCTTGCTAATGACTATTGTGTTGTGTAGTAATATAAGAAATATTATATTGATCTTCCACCTGCATATTTATGCCTAGCAAAATACATGCACTGATAATCTTGGTTTGACAAGGGCCTCAAATCTTCTTTTTTTCTCCAAGACTAATAGCAACCAGCAAGATTATGATCAATTACCAACTTTTACGGTCTTTATGGACATGCAATCAAGTTGCAGTCCAGAGTCAATATCTGCAAATTTCAAATGTGCTACTTGCCAACTCTTCTCTTTCTATTAATGAATTATTAAAACTGAACATGAAGCTGGATACTGTTTGTGTCTTGATTATCATGTCCATTTCTTGTTAAAAAGCATGAAATGAGAATGAGTTGTCTTGAAAATGCGGATGACCAAATAATGATTATCCTCTTAAACGGTCCCTTTAGATCATCTTTAGCATTTAACCAGTAGTTTAATAATCTGGCAAATCTCCCTGACCTTTTCATGTTTTAGTGAGTTACATTAATGATGAGGGATCTAGACGGATTGGTTCTTTACCAATCCATTGGAAGCTTGCATGCGAATGCGATGAATTGATGTTATTATGCCACTGGATTCCTGTATCTCTTAATTTCAACTGCGTGTTTGGAAGCTAATAGAGCTTCTGACATCATTCTGTTACCAAGTCATGGTGTCTATATGCGGCACATGTTATCATCTTGGTGACTGGTTGAACCAGCTGAGTTAATTTTGATCTTTCAACCATTGTCAATTAATTGCAGGAATTGTTTTGTCCGGTGGAAGTTTCTGATGGACTCTGGGTGGTGCCAGAATGGACAACTCCTCCAGTATGATTATACCTCTCTCCCTTTGTTCTTATCACATGATTCAATTGGTTCTACACTCAGGCCCACAGTTCAAAGTATTATGTTAATATTCAATCAAACTTTCATATTATTGTCTCATGATTCTGCGGTCTTCCCGTTTTTAGTCCTCTTGGTTGTCGGTCATGAATGCCAGTGTGCACATTGTCGTATTTCCTCCATAAGAAATTATTCATACATATCTATAATATGTGTATGTTCTGTAGATATATGGATAAAGAGCGTGTGCTTGTATTGTAGGATCTTCAAGCAACAAATATAATCCTAAATCCTGGTTTGGCATTTGGAACTGGGGAGCACCCAACAACTAAGTTGTGTCTCCTCCTGCTGCGTGATTTGATAAAAGGAGGAGAACTCTTCTTGGACTATGGAACTGGTTCGGGTGTGCTAGCAATTGCAGCTCTTAAGGTACTTGGGTTTTCATTCAAACCGTGCTCTGCTGAAGTTAATGAACTGATTCCTTATAAATAAAGTTCCACCTAAAACTTATCCTTGCTCACTAAATCCAGGCCTTGCTCCTTTCCTTGTCAAAAGAATTGATCTTGCTAGTGTAATAACATAATTAAGGAACAAAGTCCGACACAAAAAGCACGATGAACGTCAAAACTTCTGGCACTTGAATAATAGAGATGTGAGTCTCAAACTAAATCTTTTGAACTTTATGAAGTGATAGATTAGAAAGGGTGGCGGTAGCTGTGGCAAAGGACCAGGAAATGTATTGAATTTAGACTTTGGGGTGGTGAGGTGACAAATAGATGAGGAACAGTTTTCAACTTCTATTTTCTTCTTTTATTGCTGGATCATTTTTGGGATTTTAAGGGCTTGCTTCTTTCTTTCGATTCCGTGAAACCGCTTCCTTAGACTTTTAATTTCAATTCTAAACAAGTGGATGGAAGTTGAGAAGATTGATTTACGAAGTCTTGGTTTTGTATTGAATCTAAGTTGGAAGAGAAAAAATGCTCAACGTTTAACCTGATTCGGTAAAATAGTTGGAGAAGCACAAACATTAGTACTTTGAACTAAACTTGATTTTTCTTGAAAAAACTTATTTTCTGAAAAATGCATTCTGTGAACTATAACTTGATAACTGTACCTGAAACAAAATCAAAATTCTTAATCTGTAGGAGATTCCATCAAATTCACGGGCTGTCTACTTTATCCACAACTTAAATCTGATTTCCTTCTGAAACCTCAAACATTAGTTTTTTGAACTCGTCATTTAGTATCATGGTGTTGCTAATATCTTCATTGTCAAATATTTATCTGCAGTTTGGTGCAGCTTTTTCAGTTGGTTTTGATATAGATCCCCAGGCAATCACATCTGCTCAATATAATGCTACTTTAAACAACATTGGACATGAGGAGTTGCTTTTAAATCTTGTTCCTGGCAAAGGAATTCTTCCCTCTGCAGATTTTAGTTCAAGTATGGACATTGATCAAACTGCCTACGATGCAGAAGTTATAAATAACAGGGGAAAATATGACATCGTTGTGGCAAACATACTATTGAATCCTCTGCTTGAGTTGGCAGATCAGATTGTGTCCTATGCAAAGCCTGGTGCAACAGTTGCTCTTTCCGGGATCATATCTGAGCAGGTATGGACATTCTGTTTTATAGTTGAACTGTAGAGTGAATAAGGCTTGAGGATACATTTGTTGGTACCACAAAGAATGAGGGAAAACTATAAGAATAATGCTGTCGTCTGATATTTGCCATTACTTGCTTAACATCATCATCTATTACCCATAAAAGATAAATAACACCCTATACTTGTATCCTTCTTCTTATTTCGTGTCTGAAGTTAAAACTCCATTTCATAGCAAACGATAAGAGTAAAACATGTATATGAGAATACTCTACTTTACCATCTTTTTGATAGTCAACAGGTTCTATAACTTCCTTTGCTATTTGTTGTTCCTGGATTTTCAAATGACATGACTCTCGGTCTCAGTAATTCAATACTCATATCTAGTTCCTGAAATTTGTATGTATGCTTAATGATTGTCAATAATTTCCTCTCAATTATTCAATTCATCCATTGGCATTTTTTCCGATGAAATTACAATCAGTTAAATGCTTTAACAAAAAATTAGGTATTAGCAGTATAGGTATGTAAAGAATCATGTGCATAAGAATGAGACTACCTATTGCAATATTTGCAATCTTGATTTTCCAATGTGATGTAAATCTTCTGCAGATTCCTCGCATCCTAGAAAGGTATTCACAATACCTAGAGAACATTACAGTTTCAAAGATGGATGACTGGGCTTGCATAAGTGGCTTAAAGAAATGACATAACAGCAGCTAAAGGACAACGGAGGTTCATTTTCTAATATTGTGGAACTTAAGATTCTACCGGACAACGGGACTCAGATGTAGATCGAGCCCTGGAAGTCCTCTGATCTCCTCGCAGCTCCCTGCATGAACTTTTATTTGGACAGTCTTGGAAACCGTTGTAAAAAAACTACCTACTTCACTAATTGCGAGTTGAAGTCATACTCACTGAAGGTTGTGTGAAAAGAGACTGCCTCAAATCCCCAACTTTTATCAGTTATTTAGTTTGTAAATGGCTCTGTAAAAGGACATTTTCTAAATGGCTCTGTAAGCGATATTTTCAGAAGCTATGAAGTCTATTGAAAATAGCTTCTACCTCCCATTGTAGGGTTAAAGATTGTGTACATGCTACCCTCTCCATACCTCACTTGAAGGACTACATTGGGTATGTTGTCACAAGGTAGAATACACATTGGCTGTGGCACAGTTATGAAAGGTAATGCTCATAACATCCCTCTAGACCTAGTTGCAATGTAAACTCCATCTACAAATGAATATGATCCAGGATGCTTTAAGAAAAGGGAAAATATTCATTCGTTTAAAATTCTCCAAAAGTGACAGTAACAAAGGATTACAGCAGCATAAGCATTTAAGACGTTCCAGTCGATCACCAAAAAGTTTGAGCTGAATCTGCTAAATTATACCATTCAACACACATTTAGCAGACTGCAGCCAAATGGGAATAATATCCTCTTAAAATCTGTTCTCAATAACTATGGAAAATATTAACTACATCCAAAAAAGAACGACACGGAAGGAAATACGAGAGCTTCATTGTGAAATGCTTAAATTTTTTTCTTTTTTCTGTTCTACACAAACATAGCTAAAGATATCTTTGTCCATCAGCTTTCTTCTGTAGGATAAAAGAGCTCATAGCTTCACAGTCGGGAAAATGTTTTTTGATACACAAGCATTCACAGCGTAGTCGTCCCAGGAACTTCTGAATTCAGCCAACTAGCACTTAAGTCCTGACTCAAGCCAATTTGATTAATAATCTACAAATGAAATTAAATTGGCATGAAAATTTAACTGAGCCACATCACCGATTGAGTTTTCTCCTGGACAGAGCAGGGGCCCTCTTGGGGATGTAGACCTTGTAGTTTACCTGGCCAACATCATCATGTGAAGATAAGGTCAAACAAATGGAATCACAACAAATTACAAATGTCTCGAGGGTATTGGAGATGGCAAGAATACTTGAGCTTTGTAAAGACTAAATATATAAGAAATCAGAATATTGAATTTCCCATCATCAGTCCGTCTATGTATTTTATTTGACAAAGACGAGCTTCAAGTGACTCTCATAGACAGTGTAGTTAAAGAAATCTTGAAGTCCCAATAGGCGGAGACTTTGAACACATATTTGTTTCTTCTCTTTAATTAAAATCAGGTAAGAGTAAGTTCAACGAGAAATTAGCTGAAAACCAAAATATAAATACAACAAAGCAATGTATATTACCATGTATGTTTGGCAGAGGTCAGAAATACGAAAACATATGCAAGTTCTATCTCTAGCAATGAAATCCCAGTAGAGTAAATCCTTGTAAGTTTTACCAAATACCAAGCCTGGGAGAGAGAATTGTTTGCTCCCCCGTCCCCACTATCAGTGTTTGGCTATTGCTAAAAGAAATCTATAGTTAGAATTACTTAGTAGTCACTATCACGTCATTACAACTGATGATTTCTACCAATATCTCTAATATTCAGATCATTTAAACAATCAGAAACAATTTAAAGAATCTAAACCAAACAGGCCATTTATTTATTTACTTGTAGGATTATTGATCAACTGTGGAGTTGAAAAATCCCAGCCTAACATGCATAAATAATGAAATACGAATATAATACCTGTACCATCTCACCACCCCTCATTACAGACATGGTCTTTTGTTCAAATTCAGAGGCATCCTTGGTTTCATCTGGCTGGTGTTTTGAAGTAAGTCCATCAGATGTGGATCTGACACTAGAAGTAGGTTCTACAGTAGGACGGATACCGGCATTAACAGCTCCCATGTCTAAGTTATCGCTGGTCCCAGTGCTATGAACTCCAGGTCTCAAGGGAACTGGTGTTTTAATTATGTTTCTCTTGGAAGCCAATGGATTTTCCTTTTTATATGTCTGTACTGTGGTACTACATAATAGTTTACCAGGTTCAGGTTCATTGCTAAGAACTGGTTCAGTGGTATGGTTCTCCTGTTTTGGACTCTCTGAGAGTGCTGATCTATCAGCAGGTTGTGTAACACCCGGCTCAACGCAACCAGATCCTTTTCCATTATTCTTTTCGACTGGAGTATTTATCTCAATCTCTGTGGAATGAGAAAATTCCTTAGTAGTTACAAGCTTGCTTCTACATTTTACAGCTTGATTTAAAGCCAATCCATCTTTTTTCCCCCGCTCCAGAGACTTGTATGGTACAACCTCAGTCTTCGAAGGGGATAAGTGATTAACATCACTGCCATTCTTCGTTTCCTTGGCACCAGATTTTAAATTTGTTTGAAACTCTTTACGAAACTTCTGCAAATTCTCCAACGCCTTTTTCCTTAAGACAGTCTCAAGATCCTCAATTCCTGTATTAGCAATATTATCAGAATTCCCACTCTCACCTCCATTATCATGACTTGCTTCTTTGACTTTATTTGGTTTAGGATCCAGACCACCATCAACTTTTGTGGGGCCAAAAGTTTCATCAATTATCAAATTTCCATCCTGCATTGTTTGAATGGACGGGAAACAAGAACAAGAAGCTAATTTCCCTTTAATTTCCAGGTCATTATTGTCATGGTTTCTGCATGAAGGACAATCATGGTGCTTATTCAAAATCTCTTCTTTAAGCATATCTGGTCCCTGTTCGTCACCTTCTTCCTCACGTGTCTTTTCTGGAATAGTAATAACAGATCTTAAGCGTTTAGGAATACTCTCTTCCACATATTCCTCCCCATTATGAGTAGTATTACAAGAACATGAATGATGGTTACATAAAGAACAAACTGGTCCCCTACTTCCGCTCCTTCTGCCAGTGCTTGGCTCATTATGAATTTTCTTTTCTTTCATCTTTTTTCTAGACTTAATCCTGGGAATCTGAAGATTGGTGTCCTCATTACCACTATTAGTTTCATCATGGCAAGTGGAAAAGCTCTTAGAATCTCTACCTCTGGAGCTAACACTATTTTCACGTCGGCAACTAGAACAACTTCTTGAGTCACTGTTAGTGGAGCTAATACTAGCGTGTCTCTTTCTCTTTTTCTTCTGCACTTTTCTCCCATAATCAAGACTCTTTCTATTTGACTTTTTTCTTTTCTTTACAGGGGGTGAACCCTCACTGACATCTCGGCTTGAGGATCTTCTCCGGGTTCTTTTCTTCACGCGTTTCATGTCACGTGAGTGCCTACGTCTTTTCCTACTATAATCAACCTCTGAATCGGAGGATAAAGACTGTGGACTGCTAGAATAATCAGAGGAAGCAGAAGATGACGAGTCATCCTCAGAACTGGATAACTTCTTGGATTTGTTTCTTCTGCTTTTTCTCTTCTGTATCTAACCACACAACACATGAAGATGTATAATGAAGGATAATAAATTGGAATTGCCAGCGACAAGATGAGAATGTATTGATAAGATAACAGGAGGTAACCATACATTGTTCTAGAGAAAGCATGCCTAATATTAATTAAAAATATAATGCAATTTCTCATGAAAACATCTCCATGAATATTTGGGTATTAAATATATTCAATAAAGAGTATACAAAGTGTGCTGGCATGATCAAGCATTAAAAAGTCTTTCATAATTCTTTCTTCTGAGTGACAGTTAAGGAATTACAAATTGAAACAAAAGAGAATATATTTAATACAAGATCTTAGATATCTGTTTTTCCATGGTGGCTTCTAAAATATACCAAGTATTAACAGGTGCAGATAATTGTTTCTTTTGATAAAGAACTCTAGATTTGCTCCACTAAGGTTATTTTACGGATAGTGCAGAAAACAAAAAAATACAAAGAACAATAAACGATTCATGGAACTCTAACTATAGGAATTCAAATGACTATGCAATGTGACTTAACACTCCCACGAGCGACCATGAGCTATATCACATGAAGCCTTATATTACCGATTTGTATATGAACATATGTTTAACATATTTACATGAAAATAATCCCTTCTAAACAAACTGGAAGGAGTATAAGTATTGTACCCAAAATAACCAGCCTTTTGAACTACTTTTTGACCCTTAATCTTGGAAAACAGTTTCATTTTAATTTTTAGCTAAAAGAACGGCTATCTTAACTTTTATCCCCAAAAAACATCCCCTGATGATACACACATGAAAAGATCCGAGGGTACATATAGCTTATGTTGTTCAGACTCTTCAAAAATGCCACCGTGTGTGTGTTGTATCCTCCAAAAAGAAGTGCATTTTGGGAGGATCCAACATGGGTGCACCGGACATTTTTGGAGAGTCCAAGCAACATAGCAGATAACTAACCATTAGTTTTAATTCATTTCCATATTTCCACCACCAGTAAAAAGAGAACTATTAGCATCACACATTAACAAATATTCCATAACATCACAAAAATTAATTCAGTAAACAGAAAAAACATAAGCCAAGCAAATTAAAGGAGAATTCTCATAGTCCAATGACCTTTTAAGAATATTGAAAATAAAAATCATTTTATTTGATACAAAACAAAGTTCAATGACTTTAGTGAATAAATTCTCACAGTTCAATAACCTTTTTTAGATGAAGATAAACCCTAAAATACATAACTATACACAGAAATTCAAAACGAAATAGAAAGAAAGCAACACATCATACAGGAACATTATACATAATACTGAGCAAGCGAAACGAATGTTATTATGTGAATAAATGGAAAGCATCGAAAAGGAGAGTTGAAAAAAATACCTTAGAGGAAACTTTGAGTCTCTTCTTTTTGGAAGTTTTTTTCTTAGATGAAGACTTGCGTTCTCCCATTGTGTTCGGATTTACTTCTTCTTCTTCTTCTTTAACAAAATTGCAATAGCAAAAAGCAAACCCCAGATAAACGAATCGGTTATTGCGATCAATATCGGAAAATCTACAAATTGTGAATTCGGATTTGGAAGAAGGAAAGGAGTTCCGTTTGGTTTGGTGAGAGGATCTGGAGGGTGCCCAACACACTCAACCCCATAGATATATAGTATCCATTATCGTATCAAACTGCACCTGCTTATCTCTAACTTGTACTTTACCGTAATATGTATGTACTTAGGGGTCGTTTGGTTTGAATACAAGTTATGTCGGGATTAGTTATGTTGGGATAAGTTATACTGGAATAAGTTATGCTAGGATTAGTTATATTGAGATTGATTTTTGTTGCTTGTTTGGTTTGTCATATTCAAACTTATATTCATGGCATAATTTCTAAGAATAAATTGTTTGCTTATAAAAATACCCTTCATCTTATTAGTTTTTTTTTGTTTTTTACATTTTCTTTGTAAGTTTTAGTTATTCATTCTTAAAAATAAAATTTTCCATCTTATTTAGCTTAAATATTTTTGGATGTGCATTTACATGATTGTGCCGTATGTTTTTAAAATTAAACTTTCATCTTATTTAATTTTAAATAAAACTTCCATCTTGTTTAGCTTAAAAATAAAATTTCAATCTTATTTAGCTTAAAAATAAAACTATCATCTTTATTAATTTAAAAATAAAACATTCATCTTATTTAGCTTAAAAATAAAACTTCCATTTTAAGTTTATTAAAAGTAAAAGAAATTTTATTATTAAAGTTATCTACATTTTAATTGATATATAAAATATAATTTTTAAGTGAGTAATAAACTATTTAATTGAAAATATGTAATTTAGTAGTGGAGTGAACATTTTGAGAGAAATCAAAATATAAATAGCATTAAGAATTAGGCAAATAAATTCAACTTATATTATATTCATAAATAAAAATTATATTTATAAAATGAAATTTTTTAATAGAAAAATATATTATCATAAGAACAAGGAATAATTAAGGTATTATAAATGTTGTTAAAAATTATGTTAATATACATGAATGTAAAGTGGTGTATAAAAATAGGGTTTAAGGAGGATATTTTTGTTATTTTACCTACCTAATCCTAGGATAAGTTATCCTGGGATTAATATCCCACCCCCAGGAAGGGATAACTTATCCCAGGACTAATTGTAAATCCTGGAATAAGTTATCCCACCCTTGACAACCAAACAACAGATTAATGACTACTTAAAAATTATCCTTGGATTAAATTTTCTTGTCCATCACACCAAACGACCCCTTAATGCTTGTCAATACCCCTAAACTCCATTTGAATTATTTGTTTTATTTTTGAACTATTAATAGCCTTAAAAATATCCTTTTACTTGAGTAAAGAGATAAGAGTTTGAAAAATATCTCAACTTTGATCAAATTTGCTGTTGCGATACTAAACTTTCATGAGGACCTATCACCTCCCTAGACTATTTAATACCGTATTTTAAACATATATATTTGCCCACGTGGGCATAAAAAATAATGCAAAATTATAAATAGTAATGTGTCCACGTGAGCACATATATACCTTTAAAATACATTATTAAATAGTTCATGGGGTAAAAAATACACTATTAAATAGTCTAGGGAGGTAACATATCCTCATGAAAGTTTAGTATCGCAAGTATTTTTCAAACCCTATTCCTTAAATAAATGAACTTAAATACATCTCCAGTCTTGCAAAATGAATGAAATACACCCTAATTTTTCACCAAGTTTAAGGTCTTTTCAACACTTCTCTAAATAAACTCTACAAGAGTTTGAGACCACTTGATATATCATGTTGTATATTGAGGATGTATTTATATTTAGTTAATCAATTAGATGGTGTTTTTATGACTGTCAATAGTTCGGAGATGAAACTAATAATTTACATCAAATTCAATGGTGTTTTCAATACTTCTTTCATTTTAAAATAAAACTCTCATACCAAAGAAATTGTATATTTTCTTATTATTATTTTTGTTATTTTGAAAATTTTCAAAAAAATCAATAGCTCGCAAATCATATAGAGATATAAACTACGAGTATTAGGAAAGTCTATTCATGAAAAAAAGAGACCAAGTGGGGGACATCCCCTAACAAGTAACATCCTTTTTGGATTCCACACTCACTATACCAAACTCATTCGAGTGAAATTTGATTCCACACTTGCTACACCAAACTCAATCAAGTGATTGAGTGAAATTTGATTCCTACTTGAATATACATATATATATATAGAGAGAGAGAGTTTACATCCTTTTTGAGATACCACACTTGCTACACCAAACTCAATGGAGTGATCAGGTGAGATTTGATCCCTATTTGAATACATATATTTGATTTTTTTTCTTAAAGCGTAAGCAAGTACATTTTACTAAATAAACCATAACAAATAATGGAGAAAGCATAACGAACCTGAGCAGAATAATATAATGAAGGAAGCACAAAAAACATAAGACCACTAAAACATTAACATACGTTAAGCATATATTGATTAGAAAACACTTCGGCAGCAACTTAGTTTCTACATCCACAAACTTGAGAGAGATTTTCAGACAAGATACAACTATTCTTTTGCTAAGTCTACAAGATACAAGTATCTGCAAATCGGTGCACTAAGCTCCCACAATTTACATTGTATCTTCATCATCACTTGAGCTTGAACGAGTATCAATGTAGAATTCAGAATCAAATTCACCATCAATAAACCTGACTCTGTTCAACACACATTATCAACAACATAGAAATGTAATATTAGGAACACTTAAAATGAGCATATTGATTTTTTACGATAAAATGTAATGTGAATTAACGTAACTACTTTTTTTTACTATAAAAAGATGAAGAGGGTGAGAAAGTAATAAAACCTTTCAAGGACAAATTTCCCTTCTTTGTACTTCTGGCTTTCCTCATGGGATTTCTCCTGTGTAAACGAGACACAAATATTAGTCGTTAATAGAACTACACATGTTACATATACTGTGTGAGTTTAACTTATATACACCGATTCATATCCCCCAAAAGACAATAAAAGGAACTTTTTAACTTATATACACCGATTCATATCCCCCAAAAGACAATAAAAGGAACTTTTTGTGTGTGTGTGTTCCCATAGTTGTATTTTTTGGCTCTACGTGTTGGTGCGTATGGAAAAAGAAGAGGGGATGAGAGGAATTACATATTTCCAGCCAAGAATCTGCCCACAGCGACGACAAAATATATCCGTCACAGTGTGCGTTTCAGAAAGCAACGTCCTCTCCTCGGTCTGTCCAAAATATATATTTACCCTGAATAACACAAAGAAAGAAAGGTGAAAAATTCCATCATATGAATTGGAAAAGAAACATAATCTGATCAGGCCGAGGAAGGATACAAGAACAGAAAATGGAGCTAACAACACACATCTCTTGCACAAATCAAGAAAGCCAAGTAAAGAAGACCACTGAACTAGATTGTGCTCCTGGTAAGAGATCACCACTTACCAACCATGACATAAACTAATCCATTCAACCCCTAATTAAAAAACAAGCTTCCCCAGTAAGATGATTCAGCATAGCTTCCTGTCAGAAAATAAGCTTTAAACATAGCAACATCTTTAAAAAAGGAAAGTGGTCTTCTACCAACTACAGCCGCTCAGAAAACTCCAGTCTACACCAAGCAACCATGCAAATGTACAGATTACATCCAGCATGCAGCATTGTCTTCTGTTTTGACTTGCTAGGTCGATAACTCATTAATGAAACTATGAAAATTTGAATTATAGTTGCTGATGACAACATACAATCTAAGCAGCCAGGCTAATCCAGGGAAACCAAAATCTTGAAAGTAGATGGGCAAGAAGAATTCAAGCATACATACGTATGTATGTACGTACAGTACATACCTCGGACAATTGAGCAAACCCTATATCCAAATGTGGCCTAAGTCAAACAGTTATGCTCAAATGCACATAATATCTAGCTGATGCTGATGTTAAGTGAGCCATTGGAACTTGCAATTAACAACAACTACTTACCCAATGTAATCCTATAGGCGGGGTCTGGGGAGGGTAGAGTGTGCCCAAACCATACACCTACCTTTGGAGGTAGAGAGGTTGTTTCCAGTAGACCCTCGGCTCAAGGATAAACATATCAAAGAAGATTGAAAAAGAAATAACGGAAGAAAAGAAATCATGACAAAATACTATAGAAAGCATGACAAAGTATTTTGAATCAAATGTGAGAAGTTCCTACATGCCTCAGCCCTCAAGTGCATTTCTTTGCAATAGCCATTTATATCTATAACCCCCCACCCCCCGAAATTTAAAGGAATAATAATAAGAACAAAGAAGGGTTGCTACTTGTCTTTTTGGTGGCTTGTACTTTTTGTACCATCTTGGTACTATTATTAACAAAACCTCTACCATTTCAAAAAAAAAAAATGTCTGGACAGGCAATATCATTCAGTCCACAAATACTTGGTCACAAATGGCATTCTGTTGAATAAAAATGACCGCATTGCCTATAACTCACTGAAAATAGACGCAACAGGTTGTTAATGGTGACGTAACACTTAACCAATTAGGAGAAACGCCTATCAACTGCGTCCGAATGATGTGCCAAACATATTAAACAGCACTTTCTCCCGACAACAGATACAGTATCGTACAAGCCCCAAAAAGAAAGTACCAGTTGTCACTCACGAATGGATGCAGGTTTATCGACAAATTAAATCACTTGTAAAACAAAAATACAGATTCATGAAATAGCAATGTATACTATCAATATGACGTTAGAGGCCACTCACACTTTATTGAACAGGTATGCTCTTCCACTGCTGCAATGAAAAGCCTGAATAAATTGCATAAAGGAGATTTTGTCAGACATAGTTAACCATTGCAAAATGAAATGCAATTTATGCAGCAAAGACGAAACACAATTTTCTCATGCAATATACCACGACAAAGAAAGTAAACTGACAGTTCATACACAATGAGATAAAAGAAACTTCTTGAGTTCCAATTAATGTTACTTGCTTCGAGAATTCCAACTTACATCACGTATTGGTGCTAGACAATTCTTATGCATATATTTTACTTACGAGTGAAAAAAGGAGTTGCTTTTAACCAGGGGAGGATCTACTAAGGGCCGAGGGGGTGCCACGTCACCAAAAAGCCTCACCTGAAACTCGGTACATATAAGTGTATATATATATATATATATATATATATATATATATATAAAGAATAAATAGTTAACGTGCCACTCATTGAATAAAATAATACATGACGCCACTGGCAAAACTCCGGAAATTCCTTCTAGGTTGCGTGAGTTCGATTCCAGCCCTTTACAGTACTTTAACTATTTTGTTTGCTTCACTGGGCAATTAAGGAGTTAGGCATTTCACCTATTCTCCTCCTTTTTCTTAGTAGTGATTCTTTTAGACTTTATTGTTGAATTTAACCTTGTTTGATTTTTTAAATTATTTTTGTTGCCTTCTTTCTATCCCCAAAATCTTTTCTTTCCTCTAAAAGAGAAGACAACCTTCCCTGTTTAAATAGCAAGATGTCTATGTTCAAAGCAAAGTTGCACTCCAAACCTCCAAATCCCAAATGCAACTTTGCTTTTAGCACACGCAATGAAGAAGAATCTACAATTGAGTTCTTATTTAAAACGACGTGTTTAATAAGTCCCACACTTAAACAAGGAGGAGGGTTAATGTATGCTTGGCAACCAACATTAGACTTATCAAATTCATGACCTTTTTCACCGAAACTAAACACTTTGTATTATTGCATCAACAACTACGAAATTCAAACGTACCCTTAGCATCATGCACGATCCAACTTGGGAAAAACCTCTCCCAAGAGATCTCCTTCAACAAAGAAATAGAAAATCTAGCTAAACTATGAACTATTTTGTTCAAACATCTAGGAATATACATAAAATCGACATGATCCAACATGCTTGAGAGCTTCCAAACGTCTTCACACGTCACTGCTATCTCTCATGAAGTAGTCACTCATTTCTGGATCTTATCAACAACATTTTTTAGAGACGAATAAAATCTGCACACTCTTCCATCCCTAACTCAATAAACCATTTTCCTAATGGTCAATTCAAATTCATGATGAGGATTGATGAATTCGTAAAATTTGAAACTTCTGAATTAACAAGAAAAGCATTACATTTGCACTAAACAACACAAAAATTACTTATTTACTACCTAAAAAAGGTGAGATTTTTACTTGTACCGAGAAGTGATATATAACCATGTCAAATGAAAGATCAGGATTTTACATAGCTAGATCTAGTCATTCAACCAAAAAATAAAAATAAAAAATAAAAAATCGTACCTTGGAAATAAGTTGATCAGCACGGGCAAGTTGGGTTTTGCAGAATTTGCAATTGTAAGTTTTGCCTTCAAGATCCACCAAAAATACTCTCCCCATTTTTCACTTCACACAAACTGCAGCTCAGCCCCAATTTCCCAAAACTGAAACCCTTCTTAAAGAAAAGATGAAAAGACAAGGTTTATTGAGGGTCTTAAGATTTTAGAATTTAGCCCACAGAAGTAAAGTGTCAAATTCCAGAAACAACAAAGTAGAAAACGACTTATTATTACATGTGGTGATGATTTTGTTTTGTTAACTTCAAAGCCACCTAATCCAATCTTTTAGAGCTGTTTAAATGTATAAAAACGAGCTATCAATATTTTATTGCACTAGTTTCTGGACACGTGCGTTGCACGTGTGTCCCATGTTAATTAGTACAATTTTTTAAAATGATATAGATGATGCTAAAACATGTAAGTAATAAGTGACTAAATTTAGGAAAGCGTAATTGTTTGTAGCTATAAACAGTCAATTGAATTGGTGTAACATTTTTCTTATGTAGTTCTCATATATCTTATACTCAGTGTGGCACTTTCCTTATTTTTTTAATATTTCAATAACATATAATTTATAGTAAAACATAAGTAACATTGATTATGTTTGTAAATGTTTCATATCTTAAAGTTTGTGTCTTATTTTTAACAAATTATAGTCTCCTCCTTATATCCACATACATATCAAGATGTTGTTTCCGAATAATAATTGTATTTCATAGTGTTGAAATATTGATTAACACATGTCTTCATTAAGATGGATAATGTATCGTTGTCAATTTCACGGGGTACACTTGAAAAAAAATCATATTTATTTGTAATAGATTATTGCATGTACAGCTTTCTTTGTTTGATTCAAGATTATGAATCCTTCATGTGTAAATTTTATATGAGAATATTAACTAAAATGTTTAATATAATAGTATTACAAAATAACATAATCAATCCATATTCACAAACAAGCTAGAACTTAATAAAAATGGTTGAAATAATCCAACTGATTTGACAGCATCAGGGTGGCTAAAGTGGTGCAATTTTCTAAAGACAATGGCACAATCCTTGTTTATGATTATGCATATGCTATGTATATATGTGATGACAGTCCAAAGCCCAATTCGAGATTACTGGACCCAAGCACGTAAGTTCAGATGATGTTGTTTGGTCAACATTAAGCTTTACTTTGTTTTCTAGTGAAAGCTTCTGCTATCATTTGGTCAAACCCTATAGCATGTAACAGTATATTATAGATGACAAAACTCATAATGTTCGTATATCAGTTTGTTAGCAGTTACTTATCAGCTACAACGATCCATCTACTTCTATTACTCTTTTTAATCCCATTACAACCATACCTCAATTACATGCTTCTTAGAGTCGGCATATGCATTTTCACTATTTATTTCACTCTATTTGGACTCATTTCATTCTAGTATTTACTACTAATTTATGGATCTCAAACAATACAAGTTCTCTATATTTCCTTATGAGACACATCTTAACAAACTAAAAAGATTCCTAGTGAATTGGCCTAATATATGTTTACCTTCTTCATGACTAGGCATAACTCCAATGATATGACTATCATATCTATTATGTAGCTGACGATGCGATGAAGAAGGGAAGAGTTCACAATTGCAAGATAATATCTGAAACAAAGAAAAATAAATAAAAATTAGTAATTAGCAAACACAAAGGCTAAGCAAATACAAGAGAAAACTATAAAAAAGATTAGAAGTAAAAAATGATAATTAATTTACAATACATATATAGAAAATGAAAATAACTATTCATTTTCCAAAACGAAAGAGTCTATTAAATGATTAGAAAAGTGAAAATATTTAATTTAATACGGGAAACTAACTAAATGCTTTGAAAACAGAAAATATTTAATTTAATACGGAAAAGCAACTAAATGCTTTGAAAACAGAAAATAATATACGGTTTAAATAGTTGAAGTTGTATGGTTGCTGGAAAATGGGATTGAGCCATTGAAGAGACATAACTCATAATTGATAAATAAAAAATTAACTTTTGAGTTGGATTAATAATTAATAATTAATTAATATATATAATTTATAATATTTTTATATAGTGTAGGGGTAAAATGGTAATCCAACTTTGCACTTTGGAGCTTCCCACTTTTAATAATAATATATATATGAATGATAATACATAAACGTGTTTTTAATTTAGCTTAAGCAAATATTTATGCCCTTCAATTTTAAATATGTATAAATCGACTCTTAAACTTATATAAATTAAACAAATGGATACATTCGTCTTAGTATGGAAGACAAATTAAAAGATATATTTATATATTATGCCTATTTTATTTGGACATCTCTTTGCAAAAGTATTTATAGTAATATTTTTAATCATAAGTATACTTGATTATATTACTTTTTATTTATTTCTCATTAATCAGTAATAATACTTTACTAATTAAATTAGAAAATTTAAAACTTAGATATAATAAAAAAAATTCTTCAGACGTCAGGTATTTTAAGACAAGATTAATTTGTTAAAACTATAAATATTTGGAACCTTAAGTAGTATATGCAAATGTCTTTTAATCAAACTCAATTTCGTTATCGCTTCCTATTTACCACTATTAGTTGTATCTTGGCAAGTGGAAAAGCTCTTAAAATCTCTACCTCTGGAGCTAATACTATTTTCCTAGAACAACTTCTTGAGTCACTGTTCGTGGAGCTAATACTAGCGTGTCTCTTTCGCTTCTTCTTCTGCACTTTTCTCCCATAATCAAGACTCTTTCTATTTGACTGTTTTCTTTTCTTTACAGGGGGTGAACCCTCACTGACATCTCGGCTTGAAGATCTTCTCCGAGTTCTTTTCTTCACGTGTTTTATATCACGTGAGTGCCTACGTTTTTTCATACTATAATCAACCTCTGAATCGGAGGACAAAGACTGTGGACTGCTAGAATAATCAGAGGAAGCAGAAGATGACTAGTCATCCTCAGAACTGGATAACTTCTTGACTTTGTTTCTTCTGCTTTTTCTCTTCCGTATCTAACCACACAACACGTGAAGATGTATAATGAAGGATAATAAATTGGAATTCATAAGAAAACAGGAGGTAACCTTACATTGTTCTACAGAAAGCATGCCTAATATTAATTAAAAATATAATGCAATAAATAGTGTACAAAGTGTGCTGGCATGATCAAGCATTATAAAGTCTTTCATAATTCTTTCTTCTGAGTGTCAGTTAACGAATTACAAATTGAAACAAAAGAGAATGTATTTAATACAAGATCTTAGATATCCTTTTTTCCATGGTGGCTTCTAAAAGATACCAAGTATTAACAGGTGCAGATAATTGTTTTTTTGGATAAATAACTCTAGATTTGCTCCACTAAGTTTATTTTGCGGATAGAGCAGAAAACAAAATACAAAGAACAATAAACGATTCATGGAACTCTAACTATAACGATTCAAATGACTATGCAATGTGACTTAACACTCCCACGAGCGATCATGAGCTATACCACATGAAGCCTTACCATATTACAGATTTGTATATGAATATTTACATGAAAAATAATCCCTTCTAAACAAACTGGAAGGAGTAGGACTTATGTTCTCCCAGTTCAGTAATGTCAACTCATATAAGTATTGTACCCAAAATAACCAGCCTTTTGAACTACTTTTTGACCCTTGTTCTTGGAAAACAGTTTCATTTTAATTTTTAGCTAAAAGAATGGCTAGCTTCATTTTTATCCCCCAAAAAACATCCCCTAATGATACACACATGAAAAGACCCAAAAGTTAAACCAGCTAATTACATATGTTGCTTGGACTTAGGTTCAACAGAGGGTACAGATAGCTTATGTTGTTTAGACTCCTTAAAAATGTTGTTGTGTGTGTGTCGTATCCCCCAAAAGTAGTGCATTATGGGAAGATCCAACACAGATTCAACAACATTTTTGGAGAGTCGGAGCAACATAGCAGATTACTAACCATTATTTTTAATTCTCTTCCATATTTCCACCACCAGTAAAAAGGGAACTATTAGCATCACTACAAAAGGAAAACATTTACAAATATTCCATAACATGACAAAAATTAATTCAGTAAACAGGAAAAAACATTAGCCCTTAAAAATCAAATTAAAGGAGAATTCTCATAATTCAATAACCTTTTAAGATTATTGAAAATAAAAACCTTAAAGTTGCGTGATTTTATTTGATACAAAACAAAGTTCAATAAATTCTACATAAACCCTAAAATACATAACTATACACAGAAATTCATAACGAAATAGAAAGAGATCAACACAGCATACAAGAACATTATACATAATACTGAGCAAGCGAAACGAATGTTATTATGTGATTAAATGGAAAGCATCGAAAAGGAGAGTTGAAAAAAATACCTTAGAGGAAACTTTGAGTCTCTTCTTTTTGGAAGATTTTTTCTTAGATGAAGACTTCCGTTCTCCCATTGTGTTCGGATTCACTTCTTCTTCTTCTTTGTAAACAAAATTGGAATAGCAAAAAGCAAACCGCAGATGAACGAATCGATAATTGTGAATTCGGATCCGGCAACACACTCAAACCCATAGATATATTGTATCCATTATCATAGCGAGCTGCACCTGCTTGCTTATCTCTAACTTGTATTTTACCGTAATATGTATGTACTTATTACTTCTCAATACCCCTAAACTCGATCATATTGTTTCAACAACCTTAAAAATATCTTTACTTTAGTACATACATGTAAATACCCTCTTCTGTCTTGTAACATGAGTGAAATTAATTCTAAATTTTCACCAAGTTTAGAGTATTTTTCAACACTTCTCGGTTCTTTTATAAAGAGTCTTATGCTCGCCACAAGAATTTGAGATCATATTTTATGTTGTATAAATTCTTTTATAAAGAGTCTCATGTTGAAAAATTTATTTTCAGCAAGATACAACAAACAAAATTTGTGTGAGGATCTATTAACAAGTTTGTGGATTGTGGGGTATAAATTGTCCTTTAAAATTGCAATTAAAACCAGAGAGGAGAGAGAGAGGGTATAGTTTAATTGAAAGTTGAAAGAAAATTATGGGTCCATATCAAATACAATTAAATAAACTAATGTATTGAAAGTAGAAAAATACATATTTAACTTTGTGTTAAGAGGTGTCAATGTTTATATATGTACTCCTTCCGTCCCATTTTATATGTTACATTTTTACTTTGCATTTGCATTAAGAAATAATGTAACTTTATGTTTCTACTCTTATTTAAATTTTTTGGAACTCAAGTTTTCAATCAATGAATATAAATTAATTTATTTTTATTAATTAATTTAACTATTGAACATGAATCATTTACTTAGTTTTTCTAAGTTGGTCAAATGTATATTTTCAAGGCTAATAACTCACAAGGATAAAAAATGAACAATATGATAATCTATGCATTAATTTTATGAAATGACAAGTATTATGGACCAACTATAGAAAAGGATGACATATAAAATGAGACGAAGGGAGTATTTACTAAACCAAAATTTAACCTCTATATACAATGTAATTTTCTGACGAAGTTTGGTAAGGGTGGGTACGCCACTGCTATTGGTGACCTTTTTTATATTGATATTTATTTCTATATTATTGGTTAAATTTGTTTACAAAATGGAGTGAAGTAAAAAACAATACTACTCAAGAAATATCACTTTCTCCCCATATTTAAACTTTGGATGTATTTTGAAAAGTTTCAATGATATCTTGTCATTTTGATCTAAACAATAAGTAACTCTATGATATATATATTAATCATTTATAACCACTTGTCCTATATTCTTTGAATTATAATTATTTACTAAAAAGCTTTAATTTAGTAATATTAATTCTATTTTACAATACTGTATACGATATGATACGATACACACGTACACTGCACATGCCGTGAAACTAGTATATATATATAGTTTACATCCTTTTTGAGATACGACACTTGCTACACCAAACTCAATCGAGTGGTCGGGTGAGATTTGATCCCTATTTGAATATATATATATATATATATATATATATATATATATATTT
>JAJONY010019721.1:0-56545 GCA_029582405.1 Solanum gandarillasii | reverse complement strand
ATATTGTTATTTGCCTACTCTTGTTTAATTTCTACCCTCAGACCCATTACTTGTTGTTCCGGGTTACGGGTTGGCTTACCTGCTGGTGGGTTATAGTAGGTGCCATCATGACTTGATAAATCGGGTCGTGACAGATAGTGTCTCCAAATTTTCAAGGCAAATACCACCTCCGCTAGTTCAAGGTCATGGGTCGGGTAATTCTTTTCATGAATCTTGAGTTGCCTTGAAGCATAGGTAAAACCTTACCGTGTTGCATAAGGACACACCCTAACCCTACTTTGGAAGCATCACAATATACTACAAGCCTGTCAGTACCTTTCGGTAAAGTCAACACCGGAGCGGAGGTGAGTCTATCCTTCAATTCTTGGAAGCTCTTCTCACAAGCCTTCGACCACTCAAATTTGGACTTCTTTTGGGTCAAAGCCATTAATGGAGAAGCGATGGATGAGAAGACATCAACAAATTTCCTATAATACCCGGCCAAACCCAAATTTCTTCTAATATCGATGGGACTTAGGGGTCTAGGACAACTCTTGACCGCATCTGTCTTTTTAGGATCAACCTCTATACCCATGCCCGACACAATATGGCCAAGAAAAGTAACCGACCTTAGCAAAACCTCACACTTGCTAAACTTAGCATATAGTCGGTGGTGTTTAAGGACTTGCAATACTATCCTAAAATGATCCTTATGTTAACATTCACTCCTTGAATAGATCAAAATATCATCAATAAATACAATCACGAACGAATCAAGATATTGTCTAAACACCCTATTCATTAGGTCCATGAGTGTTGCTGGGGCATTTATTAACCCAAAAGGCATAACCACAAATTTGTAGTGACCGTATCGGGTCCTAAAGGCCGTCTTGGGAATGTCACACCCTCTTACCCTTAGTTGATGGTAACCCGAACGAAGATCTATTTTGGAGAAAAAGGTAGCCCTTTGGAGTTGATCAAAAAAATCGTCAATCTTAGGAAGTGGAAACTTATTCTTTATAGTGACCTTGTTCAATTGGCGGTAATCAATACACATCCTAAGGGACCCATCTTTCTTTTTCACAAACAATACTAATGCACCCCATGGAGATACGCTTTGTTGAATAAAACCCTTATCTAGCAAATCCTTGAGTTGTGCCTTCAATTCCTTCAATTTGGCCAGGGCAACCCGGTAAGGGGAATGGATATGCATTTTGTATCCAGCAACAGATCAATGTCGAAGTCTATTTCCCGTTCGGGAGGAATAGCAGGGAAGACATCCTAATAATCTCTCACTACGGGGACCGACTCCAAAGAAGGAGTCTCAGACTCAATGTCCATAACCCTAACAATGTGATACATGCACCCCTTTGAGATCATTTTACTAGATTTTAGACATGAAATGAAATGACCTCCAGGGATAGAGTTTCCCCCTTTCCATTCTAAAGTAGGTTCATTAGGAAATTGAAACTTTACCAGCCGGGTTCTACATTCAATGGACGGAAAACAAGCATGCAACCAATCCATCCCCAAGATGACATCAAAGTCTTACATATGTAATTCTACCAAATCAACCAATGTGACTTTATGAGACAATGAAATGGGACAACTCCTATAAAATCTTTTAGCTACAACAAAATCACACACCGGGGTAGAAACCAAAAAGGGTTCTTATTGGACATCGGGGAGTACATCAAATTTCATAGCCACAAAAGGAGTAACAAAAGACAAAGTGGCACGGGGTCTAATAATGCATTAGCATCAATCGAAAATACTTGTAATATACTGGTAACAACGTCCGTGGAACCCTCGTGATCACTTCGGGATTGGAGAGCATTCAAGCGATTCTTCTTAGGAGCATCGAGATTAGAACCACTTGGAGGGGCTTGATGACCCTCTCTTCCCTTGGCCAAATGGGTTGGACAATCATTCAAGTGATGTCCACTTTTTCCACATCCATAGCACATACCTATACCGGCAAGACATTTTCCCTCATGCTTTTTACCACACTTGGCACATGTAGGCCTCTCCATGGAAGATCCACCCCTATTGCCCCCTTGAGGCTTAGGGTTAGACACCGTATCTTTGTTGACCCTAGGAGCATTGAAGCAGCTTTGGTTGGAAAACCTCTTCTTGAACCTCAAACCTACCCTCGGAAGAATTCCCATCATCGGTCCTTGCCCTCTTCACTTCTATACCCACTTGCTTGAGCTTTTGTTCCTCTATTTGTTCGGCATGAACCATTAGATGTAAGATGTTAATTCTTGGAATGAGCATTGCCAAACGATACTCATTTACCACCAAGTCAGATATCCCCATGATGAATTTGTTCATTTTTGCCCTAGCATCCACCACTAGGGTTGGAGAATGCTTAGACAATTGGGTGAACTTAAGGCTATATCCTTCACACTCATACCTCCTTGGCGGAGGTTGATGAATTCTTACACCTTCCTCTCCCTCAACTCTAGGGAGAAAAACTTATCAAGGAAGGATGACTTGAACACTCCCCAATCAATCGGGCCCGCTCTTGCGGATCTCTTCTCTTTCCATTGCTCCTACTAAGTCTACTTGTGCAAATGTAAAAGTGAAGTCCTATACCCCCACTTCTACTAAGTAAACTCACCAAGAAGTCATAGTGTAGTCCATGTCACATTTATTATCTTATCATATAGGGTAGAATATCCATAATCGATATAGACAATGTGAGCTACATGGAATCCAGTGTCGTGTAACCTCACACAAAAAAAAGGTATCCTACTTGCCTAAGGTAGAACTAAATGTATTAGCCTTTAGGTGGATCCACTGTCTAAATTCCTATGTGGGCACATAGTTATGGGATAAGGAGATTGCTTCTTGAAATTGGGGTCATGGGGTAGTTCATGGGTTCATGAAATTGGGGTCATGGGGTAGTTCATGGGTTCATGTGGAGTTTTACTATAAAAATCACTATTAAACGTCAAATATTCCATAATATAAGAAAAATAACATTATGAAATCATTTTTAGGAAGAACCCATGAATAGAATGAAAACCCTGGTTTTTGAATAATATACAAATTTCGAAATTAGAGTCGATGGGCTTTATGGAGAAAAGTGTTCCATGAATCAAGGTTCCCATACCTTAATTGAAGTTTTGCCCACGAATTGGAGTTGAGAAGATAGATTCTTGAGCCCTAATCTTCAAGTTCTTGGTGTTCTTCAATGGAGGAACTCTAGAGAGAGAAATATTGGAGAGGAGAGGATTGTGGGGAAATATTTGGGCGTTGTGAATTAATGACTTGTATTTGATGAATTTGACTTAAAATCAACTTATATTTTACCCATAGAAATACCCAAAATGACCTCACTTTGTTTGGACTTAAAAAGTAAAATACTCAATTAACCCTCATTTAAAAATCACACCCAGGTGTGACGTGCACCTTCACGAGCCGTGGTGAGGACCACGACACGTAGTCCATGTCATGAGGATTGGGGTAATAGCTCATTCAAAGTGACACAAGTCTCACACACCTCCGGCATTACCACGAGGGGATCCATAAGTCGTGGTTCCTCTCGTGGTCCTTGAGGCAGTGGCCTTGCCACTTGGGACCATTGGCTTGTTGCCTAAGGAAACTTCACGAGCACCACCCATGGTCGTGCTCATGACCATGGACCGTGGTGATGGCCGTGAAATTTGAAGCAGTAGCTAGGAAAATTGATGGCCACATTTTCATGGCCAAGGCATCTTCCCGAGCCGTGGTGAGGACCACGATTCGTGGTCCCCCTCGTGAAGGGTGAGGCAGTGTGCTAAAGGCTAGGGGCAACCTTTGCCTTTGGCCCCTTTGCCATGGCACTTGCCTCATGGCCTTGAATCCTATAACCCTCATTCAAGATGTTCATCCTCACGGTTAGGCTTTAGTTAAACTTACCATTTTCTGGAGTGTTACAGACTTTCAATTGAAGATTTCGGGTTTCATCTATTCTAATTGTAAGTTCATGAATTCTTTCTTCTTGAATTGTGAACTCTCAAGCATGAGTAGCTAAATCCACAACTAGGGTTGTGTGAAACATGACCGATTATTAAATTATGAATAAGAATTAAGTAATTCTTCAGTAGTGTTTATGCATGTATTTTTAATCCTTTCGTTTAGAAGTCTTTTTACGGTGCGCAACGTTAGAACTTGCCTTGTTGCTACTTGCCGGACCAAGGAGGTAATGAATGAGAAAAGGATTAAACAACAGAGATTTAGTGGATTTTATCTAATATGAGGCTTTGTATGGGCAAACATGTAGATCCCCTATAGGATGGTTCGAGGTAGGTGAGTCAAGTTTGATTGGACCCGGCTTTGTACAGCAGGCAATGGAGCAGGTTAATCTCATTCGGGAGAGGTTGCAGACAACTCAAAACCGACAGAAGTCATACTCAGATGTGCGATGAAGGGACTTAGAGTTTTTTGTTGATGACTGGGTATTCTTAAAAGTCTCGCATATGAAGGGTGTTATGAGATTTGGAAAAAAATGCAAGCTTAGTCCAATATTCATTGGGCCATACCGGATCCTTAGGAAGGTCGGATGAGTGGATTATGAGTTAGAATTACCTTCGAGGCTAGATTTGAGGATTTTTGAGACAGATCTAGGGTTTTTATTCGAGGGATTGAAAAAAATAAAAGTATAAATGTGGAAATAAGCCAACAAAAGACAATTGCAAGGAAGTAATAGTATATGGTTTATCAGTACAAAAAGTTACTTCCGTTACAAGAGACCTTTTACCACGTTAGGATTTTTTTGTGTTTAAATTTCTTTTAAAAAATAGGTAAAAGATTAGTCCTAAAATTAAATGAAGAGAAGCTAAAAAAAAAAAAATATGTCCCCAATGGGATTCGAACCATAGACCCAATGACTAATTTAAAAGAGACCTACCACTAAAACATGGCTTGCCTATTTTTTATAATGGGTTTCAAAATTAATATATCTACATAAAGAAAGTTTACCTTTATATACGACGTAATTTTTATCGAGGGGGTTCGGGTGAATCCCCTGCAGCCCATGTAGGTCCGCCCCTGTGACTATGTATAACTAATGCTCGCAGCAGTAATACATGGTAATACTACCAGTACTACAAAGGGTTTTAATGAATGCATTAGAATGGTTGAAAACCCAATTTCCCTTCGAAACCTTTTTTACATCTTTTAAACCATAATTGTGCAAGATGTTTTTGAAAATAACTATTTTTAGAAAAATTGCAATGATATTATTTTTAATACACCAAACCAAACAATATATTAGAAATAATCTTTGAATAATTTATACAAGCAAAACAAATACAAGTATTACTAATACAGTGTAATTGATACACCTTACCAAATACCAAACGATCAGCAAGAGAATACTATGTTAGTCTTAATCATATACATCTACTTCGATGCGCAATTGAAGTATAAAGTGATTTACAAAAATTGTTCATTTCTCCGCTGCAATTAACCGTTAATGTCATGCTATGTGATATCGTGTGAAAATTATTAAATTTCAAGACCCTAAATTGATTTGGTTTTTAATTTGATTGTTTAGGCAATCGAGAAAATCCTTACAAGTATTACATTATTAAATAAAGTTAAAATATACCTCATTCGATTCTAGAGACGGTCTTCATCAAACAAAACAGGAAAATGACAAGGTAGGTATTATTTGACACACTAGTGTATGTCAGTTTGATTATGATAATAAATCATCATGATAAGAAATTTACAATATATTTCTTCCTGATTCTTTTGTCCGGTTTGTCATGATTATCGCAGAGGTATTTCATTTTCTTGTACAACAAAGCTAAAAGGTAAGGAGGAAGAAACAAAATTGAATTTAGTCACTATGGAAGAGTAATCTGCTGATTTCCGTTTGGGTGGCTTTTCCAACGTCGACGACAATCAATCACCTGAGTGGCTTCTCGGTTGAAACAGATTCCTATCTCCAATAGTTCCATTGTATGACTAGAATGACCGATGCAGTTCAGGTTAGGAACATGTGTACTCACTGCCTTAATGGTATCTTCTACATCTTTAACAGTAAAAACATTCCCCGGAATAATACCCTGATTTCTAAGAATTTTCAAAAGATCAAACTGGTTTTTTAATTTGATGGCTAAATCAAAATACTGGTCTTGATTATAAAGATCGATACTACAGGTTCCGTGCTTATTGAATTCATATCCCCAGAAACCTTGATGTTTCTTAATATCACCTACCCTGGAAGTCAAATCAGGCCAGTGATACTCCAGTTGTTTGCGCTTATGGGCATCCTAAGTATATTCCAGCAACAAAAAATTCAATATACTAAAATGGAGTGAATAGCAAAGAAAAATAAATTATAAATGCCTCCAGAAATAATATTGTATTTACCGTGATAGTCTCATACTCGTCATCGGAATCACAGTTATTCAGCATTTTGCTCTTGTTATCCGGCCAAAGCCCATGGATTGTAAAGTTGTTTGGAAGTGGCCGTGACGGACAAGTTTTAGTGTGACAAAAAGCTGTTGGCCATTGTAAAACGAGTTGTAAGTACTCGAAATACCCAAAAACGGGAGCAAGTGCAAAAAGCAAGGTGAAGAGAATAGACAAAATATGTGGCTTAATCATTTCGTTGTTCGAATAATTCATTGTTGTTTGGTTTCTACGCAGGCAATATATAATGGTTGTTTCTTCTCGAGCAATTTTGTTTGGGAGGTTGGGGAATGGTAGGGTGCGGGGGGAGGGGGCTGTTGTGGTGTGTGGTTTTGAAATGTTCATGTTTGACCTTTTGATACTTTGGATGAGCAAAATTCTCTTACGCTTGTATATTTTTATCAAAGATTAAATAATTTAGATCAAAATATGAATTTCTTAATTAAATATGCATTAAGATTTATATATTTAAAGAAAAACACGCATTTGAATACAAAACTATTATATTAGGTTTTGAATGATAAGTATTTAAGATTAATTGTTTCCTCAACAAATAAATGAATAAATAAATTTGTACAAATTCATATATAATTTAAAATACAGTAATATATCATAGAAATTAATATTTTTATAATAATATATGGTGATTGGAATTTTGCTAGTAGTGGTCGTTTTGAAGAGTTATTAGGGATAGTATTGACTGACGATAGTGATTATATGTAGTAGCTCGTGGTTATTATAGCTGAAAATTGTGATTACAAGACTGGTAGTTGGTATTGAGGTTTGATAATTACGTGAATGATAACAAAAACTAAAGGCAATTTGAATTATGATTGTGTCCAACGATATATATTACTTTCTCTCAATTTATGTGACTTACTTTTCTTTTTAGTCAGTCCCAAAAAGAATGACACATTTCTATATTAAGTAACAATTTAACAATAAAATCTCTATTTATGAAATGATTTACAACCACTAAAATTTCTATCATTCATTTTGGACCACAAGTTTTAAAAGTCTTCTTTTCTTTTTTAAATGTTGTGTCAAGTCAAACTATCTCACATAAAATGGGACAGAGGGAGTAATGGATTATGGTTATAATTATCAATAGAGTGTTGTGAAATGCGTGTTGGTGGTTTTCTTGACCAAAAAAATCATAATAGGCCACTAGGGAACGTACCCCTTCCCTATAACTTAACATCATTCATCATTAATCATTAGTAGGGGTAGCAATTTCGAGAAAATTAAATAAAAGTGGTCTCAATTAAGTCTTGGTTTTGTTTTTGGTGATACTTTGACCAAGAAATGGTCAAATTAACATTAAAGTGTAATTAAGTTCATTTGGGATCAAATTAGTGCGCTATATGGAATCCGGGGTCGTGTAACCCCACACCTAAAGAAGGTGTACTACTTGCCTAAGATAGGACTAAAATGTACTGTTATAAGGTGGATCCACTAGCTAAAGGTACCTATGTGGGCACATAGTTATGGGATAGGGAGAGAAACCCGCCCTATTGCATTGGCGGAAGGGCCTTTTCCTCATTTTTTATATCCACTTGGTGCTAAGCATTTTTTCCAAAATTATACGTCATTAGTCTTGAATTGTATTTACATGTGTGAAGGAGTGCTCTACCCTTCGTTCAATACAATTCATTAAATAGCTCATATATTCATTTGGTTGAGAATTGGACTTTCAACCTTAGAATCATCATTTGTTTGTAAGAATAACTTTCACACCAAGATCATGTGTTCTAATGAGAATGGACTTTCAATCAACACAATAGGATCATCATGGTCAGGTACATTTCATGCATAATAATGTGTAAAGGTTCATATGAGAACTATACTTTCAATTAATAGCATTGATACATCATAGTCATGTTTATGCATGGAGTGTGTGTATAATTGTCCTTGCAATGACAGAACAATAACATTATCATTATAGACACTTCCCTCTCATAGTGTTCATAAGTATGTATACAATATTACATTCATGCGTCATTCACAGATATTGCATTCAAGGATCATAGACCATGTAAATAAACACATCTAACATTTATCATAATATATATGTATATAATCATAACATAAATAGTTCATTCATTTGCATGTATAATCTCATATACTCACATTGTAGGTCCTGTGGGTAAAGTTCTTCCACAATAGTACCTTATACAATTAAACATACATAATAGCTTCATTCTTAAAGCCTCTACATTCATAGTTCATTCATTTTAATTTTTAATCTTTAAGCCCTAAAAGTCATCTTCATGCTTCAAGCAATACTCTCCAGCAATTATACCACACATGGTCCTGATGTAAACCTAACACTCAAGGTAAACTAACCACACGCTTCATTCTTGATCAATTATAGACATATAGCATCAAGTAAGCTAAACTCAATACTACTTCAATCATGATACATCATCTTAGACCTAATCAAGTTACTTCATGTCTAAAATATTCATTCATAAGCAATTCATGTCTAGGTGATCTAATCTAAGGCATTACATGATGAATTTCATCATTTTAGGGGGATCACATATAACCCTCAATTAGCCTCTTCCATGACATAACCCTAGAATCTTAGGTTAATCAAGAATACGTGTAGAATTATACTAACATCAAGTAACTACATCATAATTAAACACCTCCACCTTTCAAGTGGATCAACAAGTTGACATACAATCTTCATCAGCATATACAACCCTAGGAAATTGCCTTTCAAGGCTAAGAATCAAGATCAACCCTAACTTCTAGAATTAACATACTAGATAGAGAGAGATAATGATTCAACAACATAATAAGCATAATCATAATCAATTGTTAAGCTTCCATGATCAATCAAGTCACACCTTAGTTCACAATTTAGGAAGAAGGGGAAATCATGGGTCCGGGGGAGATTTTCATCAAAATCCATCATAACTCCATTAATCCAATCATTAATCATCATAATCAACCATAATAAACCTAAATTAAACAATTGAATTCGTTTTGCAAAGAAACCCATGAATAGTTTGAAAAACCCTAGAATTGGGGGATTTGAAAACATAGTTGAAGGGGCTTCTTGGTGATAGCTAACCAAGAATGAAGAGTATCCATACCTTAGGTTTATATTCCCTTCAAATTCATATGATAAAGCCCTCTTATTGAAGCTCTAGCTTGATCCCTTCCTTTGTTCTTCAATAGAGTCTAGAGAGAAGTTTTTTTTTTGGGAGGGAAAGGTAGTTGGGTTTTTCATTTGGGGTCTTGGTTTATAATGACTTAAGGAAGTGGTTAATGACATCAAATAGTTTATATATATATATATATATAAAATTACTATATTACACGACTCCTACTCAAAACAATTAATAAAACAATTACCTAAACTAACCCACCTAAGGCCGACTTAAGGCAGCCTTCCAGGTGCCATTGATGAGAACCCCATCCACGGATTGTGGATTGGACCATGCCCCATACTGTGGGCTCGTGGTTTGGGTCTGCAAGAGAGTTTTGGTGGCCTTGACCCACGGAGCAAGACCACGAGCCGTAGATCTATCTAATGGCTGTGTATTGTATTCGCAGTTCATAAGTTTTTGCAAACTTTTGTGAACTTAGGCTCCCTTGGGGGTTAGACTTTAGGGTCCTCCCGAAGGGCTCTTGGTAGTTGGTTTTTATAGCTGAAAATAGTGATTACAAGACTGGTAGTTTGTATTGAGGTTTGATAATTACGTGAATGATAACAAAAACAAAAGGCAATTTGAATTACGATTGTGTCCAACGATATATATTACTTTCTCTCAATTTATGTGACTTACTTTTCTTTTTAGTTAGTCCCAAAAAGAATGACACATTTCTATATTAAGTAACAATTTAACAATAAAATCTCTATTTATGAAATGATTTACAACCACTAAAATTTCTATCATTCATTTTGGACCACAAGTTTTAAAAGTCTTCTTTTCTTTTTTAAATTTTGTGTCAAGTCAAACTATCTCACATAAAATGGGACAGAGGGAGTAATGGGTTATGGTTATAATTATCAATAGAGTGTTGTGAAATGTGTGTTGGTGGTTTTCTTGACCAAAAAAATCATAATAGGCCACTAGGGAACGTACCCCTTCCCTATAACTTAACATCATTCATCATTAATCATTAGAAAGGGTAGCAATTTCGAGAAAATTAAATAAAACTGGTTTCAATTAAGTCTTGGTTTTGTTTTTGGTGATACTTTGACCATGAAATGGTCAAATTAACATTAAAGTGTAATTAAGTTCATTTGGGATCAAATTAGTGCGCTATATGGAATCCGGTGTCGTGTAACCCCACACCTAAAGAAGGTGTACAACTTACCTAAGGTAGGACTAAAATGTATAGTTATAAAGTGGATCCACTAACTAAAGGTACCTATGTGGGCACATAGTTATGGGATAGGGAGAGAAACCCGCCCTATTGCATTGGCGGAGGGACTTCCATCTCATCAGTTCACTTTAGGTGACCCTCCCCATTGCATTGGCGGAAGGGCCTTTTCCTCATTTTTTATATCCACTTGGTGCTAGGCATTATTTTCAAAATTATACGTCGTTGGTATTGAATTGTATTTACATATGTGAAGGAGTGCTCAACCCTTCGTTCAATACTATTCATTAAATAGCTCATAGATTCATTTGGGTGAGGATTGGACTTTCCACCTTAGAATCATCATTTGTATGTGAGAATAACTTTCACACCAAGATCATGTGTTCTAATGAGAATGGAGTTTCAATCAACACAATAGGATCATCATGGTCATGTACATTTCATGCATAATAATGTGTTAAGGTTCATATGAGAACTACACTTTCAATCAACAACATTGATACATCATAATCATGTTTATGCATGGAGTGTGTGTGTAATTGTCCTTGCAATGACAGAACAATAACATTATCATTATAGACACTTCCCTCTCATAGTGTTCATAAGTATGTATACAATATCACATTCATCCATCATTCACATATATTGCATTCAAGGATCATAGACCATGTAAATAAACGCATCTAACATTTATCATAATAGATATGTATATAATCATAACATAAATAGTTCATTCATTTGCATTTATAATCTCATATACTCACATTGTAGGTCCTGTGGGTAAAGTTCTTCCACAATAGTACCTTATACAATTAAACATACATAATAGCTTCATTCTTAAAGCCTCTACATTCATAGTTCATTCATTTTAACTTTTAATCTTTAAGCCCTAGAGGTCATCTTCATGCTTCAAGCATTACTATCCAACAATTATACCTCACATGGTCGTGATGTAAACCTAACTCTCAAGTTGAACTAACCACACGCTTCATTCTTGATCAATTATAGACATATACCATCAAGTAAGCTAAACTCAATACTACTTCAACCATGATACATCATCTAACACCTAATCAAGTTACTTCATGTCTAAAATTTTCATTCATAAGGAATTCATATCTAGGTGATCTAATCGAATGCATTACATGAAGAATTTCATAATTTTAGGGGATCACATATAACCCTCAATTAGCCTCTTCCATGACATAACCCTAGAATCTTAGGTTAATCAAGAATACATGTAGAATTATACTAACATCAAGTAACTACATCATAATTAAACACCTCCAACTTTCAAGTGGATCAACAAGTTGACATACAATCTTCATCAGCATATACAACCCTAGAAAATTGCCTTTCAAGGCAAAGAATCAAGATCAACCCTAACTTCTATAATTAACATACTAGATAGAGAGATATCATGATTCAACAACATAATAAACATAATATAATCAATTGTTAAGCTTCCATGATCAATCAAGTCACACCTTAGTTCACAATTTAGGAAAAAGGGGAAATCATGGGTCCAAGGGAGATTTTCATCAAAATCCATCATAACTCCATTAATCCAATCATTAATCATCATAATCAACCATAATAAACCTTAATTAAACAGTTGAATTCGTTTTGCAAAGAGACCCATTACTAGATTGAAAAACCCTAGAATTGGGGGATTTCAAAACATAGTTGAAGGGGCTTCTTGGTGATAGCTAACCAAGAATGAAGAGCATCCATACCATAGCTTTCAATTCCCTTCAAATTCATATGATAAAGCCCTCTTATTGAATCTCTAGCTTGATCCCTTCCTTTTTTCTTCAATGGAGTCTAGAGAGAAGTTTTTTTTTTGGGAGGGAAAGGTAGTTAGGTTTTTCATTTGGGGTCTTGGTTTATAATGACTTAATGAAGTGTTTAATGACATAAAATAGTTTTTATATATATATATATGTATGTATGTATAATTACTATATTACACGACTCCTACTCAAAACAATTAATAAAACAATTACCTAAACTAACCCACCTAAGGCCGACTTAAGGCAGCCTTCCAGGTGCCATTCACGAGAACCCCATCCACGGATTGTGGATGGGACGACGCCCCATACTGTGGGGTGTGGGGTCGTGGTTTGGGTCTGCAAGTCAGTCTTGGTGGCCTTGACCTACGGAGCACGACAACGAGCCGTAAATCAATCTACTGGCTGTAAATTGTATCGGCAGTTCACAAGTTTTTGCCAACTTTTGTGAACTTAGGCTGCCTTTGGGGTTAGACTTTAGGGTCCTCCCGAAGGGCTCTTGGTTGGCCTTTGGGCGGTTGTACCTTGATATTTAACCCCTAGACAACTTAAACTAAGCTGGGGAAGTCAATATACAATCTAAAACCAAACATCAAGTTCAAAATCTCACATGTTAGGCTCTAGCTTCACCTACTAGTATTCATTATACTCTTGCTTGGTCTCACTAGTTTTCCGGGTTGTTACAATATCTCCTCCTTAGGAACATTCGTCCTCGAATGACACTTGAAACACTTTATGGAATTAAAGACTCAAGACTAGCAGCCCCAAACATGGATGAAACATCACAATAATGCACAACTCATAATACACTACTTACAATGTGCACTTGTTCAAAGAGGAAACATCAACTTGAACTCAACATGTTCAATACAATACAAGGAAGTATGAACTATATCTACACAACCTATTTATGCTTGATTTTCTCATCACTTGTTATATTTGGGGAGGAACTACCATCTCGTACTAAAACATGTTCATGTATTCTTCTCATGAAGTACAAGTGGCAACTCTTACTCAAAGCACCATAACATGAGTGAAACATTTCACACAAATTCATTTCCTTTCAAAACAGAAGTTTTCATGAACATGCATTACATAAAGAAGTCATGGCAAACATATAAGCACATAACAACAATATTAACTAGGCATACCATCTCCCCCTTAGGACTGAGCCTATACCATTACTTCCAAACATTAATCACATAGCCATAGGAAGAATTACATTTTGTCATTAAAAGCAAGCTCAACACAATCAACATGGAGCCCATGTGTCATTCCATCAAAAACACAACAAAGCATGTTCATCACATCATCTAATGAAGTCAAATATGCCATCACCATACTAGAATGCACAACAACATAAGGAACATGTAAATCATGAAAAATCCATTTTATACAAAGTAAGAATCTTTCAAACAGATGCAAAACATACGGAGATCATTGAAATTTCTAAAATACACATGACCCCTAGATATAGAACAAGCCCAAAATGGAACTTTTGGTCTCAAGCTAGAATAGGAATAGAAGAAAAGATGAGGATATCGGGACTCTCAGTCAATGTGGCTACTCAAGCACATGATCTCCCCCTTTGGAAGTAAGCCCCCTTTTACTAAGACCTCAAATACTATTCCTTTCTGGCTCATTATAACCCTACAAGGCTCTAAAACTAATAAAGGTTTAATAATCGTTCATCCAAACTCTACCAAGGTTAACAAAAGTAACTCTATGGTACAAGGAAATTATAGGCCACTTTGAACATCCAAGACTCCACAATCAATAAATGAGTCAAGGAGAACTCATCATCATAGGGTAGAGGAGAAATAGAAGGGAACATAAGGATAGTGGGACATCTCATTGGCCCTTTGCTTCCCAAATAAACACCTTAAACTAAACCCTTACTAAAATACCACTCTACATGAAAACATCTTCTTACTATTCTATTTCTTGGCTTGCCGGTCTAAGATCCCAATAGGTACTTCTAAATTAGAGAGGTTCTCATCTAAGCATTGTTGCTCACAAGAAACCTTAGCAACACCACTCAAAGTCTCATATGAGCCTACCAAATCGGGACTAAACTTCTCAAACTCACTACACCCTTTAAGGTGAGAATTTCAAACAAGCCTAATTCATGAATATCAAGGACACTCAATGACCTTACCATCTAAGCACATTATCCCCCACTTGGGGTAAGGCTAAACAAACTCTTTACAACATCTCTTGTTCAATTCTAAACTCGGAGCAAGTCATAACTAAACCTTCACACTCATCACACAATATGATTCTAAACCATGGTGAATTACGCTTCCATCTTTTTTAGGGAAATTTATTGACTCATCACATATAGGCATTACCAAACACCCTCTTGCACCAAACTTTACAACCTACCAAAACTCAAAATGGTCTAGTAGGGTTCTACCCTCAATACCACAAAATAACTATGAATCCCATTAACGCTAAGGACAACATCAAGGTCTAGCATATCAAGTCAGAAAGACAAGTAATACCGGAATCAACTAAAGTATGACACATACCGGAACTATTAGGAGGAACTTTATTATCCTTTCTTCCTCTAGCCTTAAGCATTGGGCATTCTCTCATTAGGTGGTCACTTCCACCACATCCATAACAACCCTTTGTACCGGCTAGACACTTACCATTATGTTTCTTTCCACACCTAGCACAAGTAGGCCTAATCACATAAGATCCACCGGCACTCACTCCATGAGAATTTGGTGTAGACACATTCTTTTGGTGAAACTTAGGGGAAACATAGAAAAGCTTTGTCCATGAAACCTTTGTCTCTTTCAATTCTACTAAGGTTGGGTCAAGACAATTCTAAACCATTTCATCCCTTATCATCACCATTGGTGGGATCTACCAACCAACCATGTTTAGGTATTATCTAAGCACCCTACTCAAAATGGTCATACTTAAGATCAATCTTAAAAGATAACTAACACTTTGAAGTTGGTCAACACTTACATTCATCTTCCTTACTTTAACTAGGTGGTACATGCAACCCTCAAAGTCCCTTAATACAAAACATAATCCTAGCTTATGGCATAGCTCCTCCACCTTTCCACTCTCGAATAAGTTCATTTGGGGACTAAAAATTTGACTATACGGGTTCTAACATCTCATAGGAACATAATAACAACACTACCAATACATCCGAAGGATGACATCTAAATCTAGCATATCAAGTCCTATCTAGTCACATAGCCATCATTGGAATCTCAACCAACACTTTCTCCCTTGATCCTTGTAACAAGAGCCCTTCTAGTAGTCACATCTCGTAGACCACCGATTAGAGAGAAAAGACCTTACAGAGTTAAACTCTACGGCACAACTAGAGAATGAAGAAGTGAAGTTTCTTAACGTCTTATAGACTCTCACTCATAGATGTGTCGCGACTCACACCAATGAACAAGACTCGACTAGACGTGGTTTGAGACATCCTAAAACCATTCTTAAAAACTTATGGTCTGATGCCATGTTTGTTATGCTCCGAGAGCACCTACTAGACGTGACCGGCGTACTTGATCCCGAAGGGGTAGTATACAAGCCTCATAGCATACATGAACATGAAACCATAGGAAAACAGTGGGGAATTTTAAAACTTTTCTTTACAATCAAAGTCTCTTATAAAATGAAAGAGAATCTATGACAATATATCTGAAACCATCTATAATATTAGAATTCAGACTCCTTAATACAATCTTAGGGACACAAACCTTACATATATCTAAAACATAAAAGAATGACATAAAGGGAACATAGTGGATTTTGTCCTCGAAACTATGAGGACTCACCAAGTCTTCATCTCCAAGCTCCTTAGAAACCTATCCTTCAAGTATAGAACATCAAATCTCCAAACCCTACACTTACATAAAATGTAGAAATATGGGGTTAGCACAAAAAGTACTAAGTATGGAAGCCATGCAAGAAAATCCTTAAAACATGCATTATAAGGGACATTTCATTTGAAATCATGCCATATGCCATTTTTGAACATCGTCTTTGAAATAGTTGGAGAATTCATCCAATAAGGCAACTCACATACATTACAATATAACTTGAGAGGTATCATTATAATAACAAGCATAGTCTCCAACATCAACACAATACATATCCCAATCATTACAATACATAGCCCCCAATCATAACACAATGCAAATTCAAATACCAAGATCATCTCATCATTAAGTAATAATCACATAAGCAACTTCTAAGAAACACTTGTGCAATGTATGGTTGGCATCCCACAATACCAACCCTACTAAGTACTTCTTTGAAGTTACTTTAGTTATGCATTTCATCTTTAGAACTCATTATAATCAATAGTCACAAAAAAGGAAGTAGTCATGTACATTACTTGAATTATAAAAAAAGTTATTCATAACAACTATCTATTCAATATACATGCATGCAATCAAATATAATCATAATATAAAGGAACCATCCCATGAAATCCTACTAAGTCTACTTGTGCAATGTGAAATTGAAGTCCCATACCCCAGCTCCTACTAAGTAAGATTAACCAGGAAGTCATAGTATAGTCCGTGTCTCATTCATTATCTTTATTATATACACAAAAGTAGCCATAACCGACATAGACCGTGTGAGCTACATGCAATCCGGTGTCGTGTAACCCCACACTGAAAGAAGGTGTCCTACTTGCCTAAGGTTCGACTAAAATATATAGTTATAAGATGGATACACATGATAAAGGTACCTATTTGGGCACATAGTTATGAGATATGGAGATTACTTCTAGAAACCCGCCTTGTTGCATTGTCGGAGGGGCTTCCATCTCATGAGATCACTTTAGGTGACCCTCCATATTGCATTGGCGGAAGGGTCTTTTCATCATTGCCCATATCCACTCGGTGCTAAGTATTATTTCCCAAATTATATGTCATTAGTCCTGAATAGTATTTACATGTGTGAAGGAGTGCCCTACCCTTCGTTAAATACAATTCATAAAATAGCTCATAGATTCATTTAGGTGAGAATTGGACTTTCAACCTTAGAATCATCATTAGTATATGAGAATAACTTTCACACCAAGATCAAGTGTTCTCATGAGAATGGACTTTCAATTAACACATAGGATCATCATGGTCATGTACATTTCATGCATAATAATGTGTAAGGGTGCATATGAGAACTACACTTTCAATTAACATCATTAATACATCATAATCATGTTTCTGCACGGAGTGTGTGTATAATTGTCCTTGCATTGCAATGACACAACAACAACATTATCATTATAGGCACTTCCCTTTCAAAGTGGTCATTAGTATGTACATAATATCACATTTATGCATCATTCACATGTATTGCATTCAAGGATCATAGACCATGTAAATCAACACATCGAACGTTTATCATAATAGATATTTATATAATCGTAACAAAAATAGTTCATTCATTTGCATGTATAAGCTCATATACTCACATTGTAGGTCATGTGGGTAAAGTCCTTCCACAATAGTACCTTATACAATTCAACATGCATAATAGATTTATTCTTAAATCCTCTACAACCATAGTTCATTCATTTTAGATTTTACTCTGTAAGCCCTAGAAGTCATCTTCATGCTTCAAGCATTACTATCCAACAATACCGCACCTGGGCATCATGTAAACCTAACTCTCAAGGTAAACTAACCACATGCTTCATTCTTGATCAATTATAGATATATAGCATCAAGTAAGCTAAACTCAATACTACTTCAACCATGATACATCATCTAAGACCTAATCAAATTACATCATGTCTAAAATATTCATTCATCAGGAATTCTTGCCTAGGTGATCTAATCTAAGGCATTACATGAATAATTTCATCATTCTAGGAGGATCACATATAACTATCAATTAGCCTCTTTCATGACTTAACCCTAGAATCTTAGTTTAATCAAGAATACATGTTAAATTATACTAACATCAAGTAACTATATTATAATTAAACACCTCCACCTTTCAAGTGGATCAACAAGTTCACATACAATCTTCATCAACATATACAACCCTAGAAAGTTGCCTTTCAAGGCTAAGAATCAAGATCAACCCTAACTTCAAGAATTAACATACTAGATAGATAGAGATCATGATTCAACAATATAGTAAACATAAACATAATCAATTGTTCATCTTCCATGATCAATCAAGTCACACCTTAGTTCACAATTTAGGAAGAAGGGGAAATCAAGGGTCTAAGGGAGATTTTCATCAAAATACATCATTACTCCATTAATCCCATCATAAATCATCATTATCAATCATAATAAACCTTAATTAAGCAATTGAACTCGTTTTGGAAAGACACCCATGATTAGATTGAAAAACCCTAGAATTGGGGGATTTGAAAACATAGTTGAAGGAGCTTCTTGGTGATAGCTAACCAAGAATGAAGAGAATACATAGCTTAGGCTTAGATTCCCATCAAATTAATATTAAAAAGTCCTCTTTTTGAAGCTCTAGCTTTATCCCTTCCTTTTTTCTTCAATGGAGTCTAGTGAGAGTATTTGTTTTTATGGAGGGAAGGGTAGTTGGGTTTTTGATTTGGGGTCTTGGGTTATAATGACATAATGAAATGTTTAATGACATAAAATTGTTTATATGTATGCATAATTACTATATTACACGACTCCTACAAAAAATAATTACCTATACTAACCCACCTAAGGCCGACTTAAGGCTGCCTTCCAGGTGCCATTCATGAGAACCCTATCCACGGACCGTGGATGGGATCACGCCCCATACTGTGTGGTCGTGGTTTGGGTTTGCAACTCAGTCTTGGTGGCCTTGACCTACGGAGCAAGACCACGAGCCGTAGATCAATCTACTGACTGTGAATTGCATCTGTAGTTGACAAGTTTCTGCCAACTTTTGTGAACTTAGTCAACCTTGGGGATTATAATTTACGATCCTCCCCAAGAGCCCTTTGTTGGCCTTTGGGGGGGGGTGTCATACCTTGACGTTTAACCCCTAGACACCTCAACCTAAGCTCGGGAAGTTAATATACAACCTAAAACCAAACATCAAGCTCAAAAGCTCACCCGTTAGGCCCTAGCTTCACCTACTAGTTTTCATTAGACTCTAGCTTGGTCTCACTAGTTTTTCGAGTTGTTACAGACTTAAAATGGATAAGTTAGTTTTTTTGAAATAATTTACAATTTTGTACAACACACTCTTGATACTAAGTTCTTTTCTTGGGTTAATGAACAAGAAATAGTTTTATAGGTGTGAAAATTGAATAATTGTGTAATGGTACATATTATTTTTGTTTTTGAAAGAAAATTGACAAACCAAAAAAATCCTAATTTTGAGGAAATGTATATGTATTGTTGTTTTTCCATGAAAAGTAATTTTTGTTGCTTTTATTTCTTCTTTTTGTGACCATTTTGTTCATATGATTGTAGAAATATAGCCTTGTTCAGTTATCCAACATATATTTCATTTGTTGAAAGATGTGTCGTATGTTGCAACGTATTAGTGATATGTTGGTACATATTCCAAGAGAGTTGTCATATGTTTGAACATGTCACCTATGTGTTAGAGCAACACAATGATCATTTGTTGAAAAAGATTACCCATATATTGAAACAAAAGATTCATCCGTTGCAGCAGAAAATTTTTCAGTGTCAACAAAAGGTACATTTGTGGAAACAAAATGTTCATCTGTGTCAACATAAGTATAAATTGCTGCCCTTATTATTTTATATTCAGTTGTAAAGTCTCAGCCTTTCTTTATTTACCTTTAAGATGAAATGTCACAAGGAGCTTCATCTGTGGTAACAACTCAATCTTTTGCTAATGTTCATTCCTCATCAAACATCAAATGCTCTTCTTGTCGATATGAAGGATGTGAGCAGCAAAATGAATGTTTTATTAGTCATGTTAAATAACTCACTAATATTTTTAAGGAAATTACATATAATATTGATGTCCATACATCCATAAAGATTTCTGTAATACTCGGGAAATTAGAGGGCTAAACTAAAGCTTAAGGTGAGGGCTAGAATCTTGGATGTAACTCCTCATACTTAAAAATAAAGGGTTTTGTGATTGAACGTCAAGGTATGAACCCCCCAACGGCCAACCATGGGTCCTTGAGGAAGACCCTGGAAACTGCCCAAAGGTAGGGACCACGGTAGGCCCCACACCTCGTGGTTCGGTCCACGCCCGTGGGTGAGGGGCCGTAGGTCAAGGCCGTGAAATTAGGCTCGCTGAACCCAACCCATGCTTCACCAGCATAGGCCATGGGTCTAACCACGGTCCGTCAGCGAGGGTAGTGGATGGGGCTTGGGAGCTAGTTTTTAAGGGTTAAGTTATGGGCACTTTGGGGCTTTCTAGTTTTAATTAATATTAGGTGGTGCCATTTTAGCCTAATTTAGACCACCTATATAATTATTTTAGACCACTAAATTAAGCGATTCACCTCATTATTTCTAAAACTCAAATCACTTCCCAAATTTCATCATCACCAAAGAAATTCTCTCTCTAGAAATCTCAAAGAAGAAGAAGAAGGAAGTTGGAGCTATAGCTGCAAAAGCTAGGGTCTTTACATCAAATTCATAGGGCTTTGTGATCATGGTGTGGTATTTCTTCATCCATGGATATAATTCATTCATGGAGCCCCTTCAAATTCCCAATTTTAAAGATAGAAAACCCCAAAAGCTAGGGTTTGATTCCAAAGTCATGGGTTCCTTTCAAAAATGATTCTAATGATTGAATTACTTTATATGAAGATTGAATTGATGATTTATTATGGTTTTTATGTTGAAATTCTCAAGAACCCATTAAATCCCCTTATTTCCCAATTATGATCTTGTGATGTGGGTTTGTTGATGGAAGAAGGATATTAGGAGATTATTCTTGTATTAATTGGATTACTTGAATTATGGTATTATACATGTCTAATGTAGTGAATTCTAGATGTGTTGATTTTATATTAGCTTTGATCCTTGAAAGGGAAAATTATGATATTATGCATATTTATGAAGTCTTTGGATATAAGAACACTTTCAGAGTGAAGTGTATATGATTATGATCTAGCTGTTGTGTTAATACAAGGTTATCCTCATATACACATTTATGAATGAATATGATATGATGTGAAATCTTTTCTTACAATATGATGATTCTAAGGTTGAAAGGCTTTCTTACCTATTGAATCTATATGTAGACATGGACGGTGAAAGGTTATTTTCACGCATGACCTAATGAGCTATCTTAATGAATTTAGTTATGAATTAATATTTATTCCATTAGAGGTAATGCTTAACACCGAGTGGATATTGAGTATGAGATGAAAGCTTTTACGTTAGTTAAGTCTAGCTTACCAATGGGACCTTTTACACTAGTTGAGTCTGGGTTCCTGAAGTACGTCTCTTGAGGTGGAGACCTTCTACCTTAGTTGAGTCCGGATATCTAGTAGAAACTCCTTATCCCATAAACTATGTGTCCCCATAGGTTATTTAGCTAGTGGATCCACCTAAGCTAAGAGTATGGTTCTACCTTAGGCAAGTATGACAACCCTTTTTGGTTTGGGTAACACCAGTGGTCCATGTATAGCTCACATGGTCTCATGTCACTTAAGGCTTATTCCCACAACAAAAATATGAACAAGAATATGAATTATGAACTACGGTTACTCAAGAAGCTTTACTTAGAATGGGTGTGATTTATGGGGTCATATTCATGCATTGAAGAAGTACATTTTGAGGGTACTTATGAAGTGTTCTATTATGATATAATGATCAATGTATTGACTGTGCTTATGACTTATGCTTTTCCACATGATTTAACTTAGTAAATTGTATATATTTAATTGAAATGCCCCTTTTTGCATGTTTTCATTGTTTTTAAGCACGACTATCATACTTGGTGCATTTTTGTACTAATGCACACTTTTCCTATATTTTCCCCAAGTGTAGGGTCCAGTTCTCAAGGTGATCATCGTTGTGGCTAAAGCTGGGAATTTCTATTTCTCCTAGCTTGTTGGTGAGACCTCATGATTTGAGGACGGATGTTATCTCATTGTAGTTCATTTGTTGTATTTCATTTTTGGACTATGTTGTATGGGTTGTGTTCTTTTTCACTTTGAATATTGTAATAGATGGCTAAATTTAGACAAGTCTAGACTTCCACTTTCTTTATGAAAAACTTTTAACGTATTTTACTCTTTATTGTTCTATTCTTATGTTATGATATTGTAAGTGGCTTAGATGGAGCCTTTCGGGGTTCTTTGTGCCTTGTTACATCTAAGGGGGTACCCTGGGTCATGACAAACTTGTTTATCGGAGCACAAGGTTTATAATGATTCTAGGATGATATCTCATAAGCCACGTCTAGTAGAGTATTGTTCATGAGTGTGAAACGCGCCACATTTATGAATGAGACGCTATAAGATGTTTAGGAAATTTCACTTCTTTCATTACGCCTAAGTCGTGCTATAAAATTTAACTCTATAAAGTCCCTCTCCTAATCCTTCTCTTGTGTCTTCAAAATATGAATACACGAAGGGATAATACTAGAAGGATGGAGGATGACAAAGTGAATCAAGGAGCTACTCCTCAAGCTAACAAGCTTCGGTTGGTCCTTTGGTTGAGAATGTAACCCATACGGAGTTTACGTCTACTAACCAAATATTGGCTCAAGCTGTGACGACTCAAGCCAATAGAGAGGTTGTAGCTATGGTGAATCCTAATGTGAATTCGTCTTTTTCAAGGATGAGGGATTTTGCAAGAATGAACCATCCGGAATTCCATGGCTCCAAAGTAGAAGAGGGTCCTCAATGGTTTATCGACAAGGTTTATAAAGTACTTGCTATTATGGAGGTTTCTTTGGAAGAGAAGGCGGAGTTAGCTGCCTACCAACTAAATGACGTGGGTCAACTGTGGTATGATCAATGGAAGGGAGAGACCTGTAGGAGCGGGCCCGGGAAAATGGGAAATGTTCAAATAGGCATTTCTTGATAGGTTCTTCCCCCTACAGTTGAGGGAGGCTAAGGTACAAGAGTTAATCAACATGCGACATGGAAGTATGAATGTTAAGGAGACTCTCCAAATATGCTCCAACTATGGTGGCAAACTCAAGGGCTAAGATGAGTAGGTTTTTGTCGGGTGTGTCTGAATTGGTTGAAAAAGAGTGTCGTACGGAAATGCTCCTCCATGACATGGATATCTCAGGCTTATCGTGTACGTTCAATAAATTATGGAATCAAAAACTCAAGGAAAACAATAGGGAGGTGAAAAGAGCTAGAAATGGTGATGCGAACTTCTCCAATTCTACGTCCGATGGACAAGGTAGACCAAGGTTTAAACAAAGGTTTTCCAATCATTGTTCCTCTAGTGCTCCCCCAAGGGTAAACAAGGATGGGGTGTCTAACCCTAAACCTCAAGCAGAAAATAGTAGTGGCTCTTATGTGACTAGGCCTATTTGTACAAAATGTGGAAGGAAACATGATGGTAAGTGCCCAGTTGGCATGGTTGGTTGCTTTAATTGTGGAAAGAGTGGCCACAAGATTAGAGATTCCGAGATGCTCAAGGTTAAGGGGAGAGAAGACAAGCAAGCTCTTCCAAGAGGTTCAAACTCCAATGTCCCAAAGCAAAACCGCTTTTATGCTCTCCAAACCTGAGGTGACCAAGAGAGCTCCCTGGATGTGGTGACCGCTATGTTAAAAGTCTTTATTATTGATGCATATGTCTTGTTAGATCCTGGTGCTACTTTGTCCTTTGTGACACCTTATGTGTCCATGAAGTTTGATATGCTCCCCAAAGTGTTATTAGAACCTTTTTCGGTCTATACCCCAATTGGTGATTCTTTGGTGGCTAAGAGGTTTAATTGAAGATGTCCCGTTTCCTTGTCCCATAGAGTTACTCTTGTTGACTTGGTAGAGCTTGACATGTTAGACTTTGATGTGATTCTTGGTATGGATTGGTGGAATGCATGTTATGCCTCTATCGATTATAGAATTCGGGTGGTTAGATTCAAATTTCCAAATGCACCTATCATAGAGGGGTAGGAGGGGAAATTCTATGCCTAGAGGTTAATTTGTGTCCTACCTTAAATCTATAAAGATAATCTCAAAAGGTTGCTTTTACCATGTTGTGAGGGTGAAGGATGTAGATTCTAAAACCCCTTCTCTTGAGTCGGTTCCCATGGTTAGTGAGTTCCTAGAAATTTTCCTTGATGATTTGCCCGGTAGTCCTCCAGAGCGGGAAATAGATTTTGGTATTGACCTTCTTCCGGATACAAAACCTATCTCTATTCCTCCTTATAAAATGGCTTTGGCAGAGTTATAAGAGTTTAAGGAGCAACTAAAGGATTTGCAAGATAAGGGCTTCATCTGACCGAGCATCTCTCCATGGGGTTCTCCCGTGTAATTTGTTAGAAAAAAAGATGGGTCCCTTATAATTTGCATTGATTTTCGTCAATTGAATAAAGTGACAATTAAGAACAAGTATCCTGTCCCAAGAATTGGTGACTTGTTTGACAAATTTCAAGGGGCTAGTTATTTCTCCAAGATTGATCTTTGTTCGGGTTATCACCAATATAGAGTGAGAGGGGTTGATATTCTTAAGATAGCTTTTCGAACCCGGTATGGTCATTATGAGTTCATGGTAATGTCATTTGGATTGACTAATGCTCCGGTGGTGTTTATGGACTTGGTGAATAGAGTGTTTAGGCAATACTTATACATGTTTGTTACTGTGCTTATCGATGATATTTTGATTTATTGAAGGAGTGAAAATGAACATGTGGACCATTTGAGAATTGTGTTGCAAGTTCTTAAGGACCAACAACTTTTTGCAAAGTTTAGCAAGTGTAAATTTTAGTTAAGGTTTGTAGCTTTCCTTGGTCATATTGTGTCAAGCAAGGGTATTAAGGTAGATCCTAAGAAGACGGATGAGGTGAAGAGTTATCCTAGATCTCCATCTCCTTCTAACATTAGAACCTTTTTGGGTTTGGCCGATTACTATAGAAGGTTTGTTGATGGATTTTCTTCCATTGCTTCTCCTTTGACGATGTTGACTCAAAATTAGGCTAAGTTTGTGTGGTCGTAAGCTTGTGAGAAAAGTTTCCAAGAGTTTAAAGATAGACTTACTTCCACTCCGGTGTTGACCTTAACGAAAGGTATAATTGTTTTGTGGTGTATTATGATGCCTCTAGAGTGTGGTTTGTATGTGTGCTCATGCAAAATGGTAAGGTGATTGCCTATATTTTAAGTCAACTTAAAGTCCATGAGAATAATTATCGTACCCTTGAACTTGTGTTAGCGGAGGTTGTGTTTGCCTTAAAAATATGGAAGCACGATTTGTATGGGGTCCATATGGATGTTTTCACCGATCACAAGAGTTTACGATATGTGTTTAGTCATAAGGACTTGAACCTTCTCCAAAGAAGGTGGCTAGAACTGTTGAAGGATTATGATATGAGTGTCTTTTATCATCCGGACAAAGCTAATGTGGTAGCGGATCACTTAGTAGATTTTCCATGGGTAGTGTGGCTCATGTTGAGGATGAAAAGAAAGAATTGGTACGCAATGTGCATAGGTTGGCCCGACTAGGTGATCATTTAATGGATTCCACCAAGGGTGGTGTCATGGTGCATGATAATTTTGAATCGTCCTTTGTAATGGATGTGAAGTCTAAACAAGGCCTTGATCCTATATTAGTTGAATTGAAAGAGTCAGTACTTAGGAAGTCCGTTGAGGATTTCCCCTAAGGGGAAGATGAGGTACTTAGGTACCATGGTCGGTTATAATTTTGATGGTTTAAGGGATCAAATTTTAGAAGAAGCTCATATTTTTTGGTATTCTATTCACCTAGCAGCCACCAAGATGTACCGTGATCTATGGGAAGTCTGTTATTGGATGGGCTGAAGAAAAATATTGTGGGATTTGTAGCCAAATGTCCTAATTGTCAACAAGTAAAGGTTTAGCATCAAAGGTCGGGAGGTTGGTCCAAAGATATAATTATTCCAACTTGGAAGTGGGAAGATTTAAATATGGACTTTATTGAGGGTTTGCCTCGCACCCGGAGATAACATGATTCTATTTGGTTCATTATAGATAGGATGACAAAATCAGCCCACTTTATTCCTGTCAAGGTTAAATTTTTGGTGGAATACTATGCCAAGTTGTATATAAGGGAAATGGTGAAATTGCATGGAGTTCCTCTATCTATTATTTCCGATCGGGGTACTCAATTTACTTCACACTTTTAGAAGTCATTCCAAAAAGGTCTTGGCACTAAGGTTAAGTTTAGCATGACTTTTCATCCCCGAACAAATGGGCAAGCGGAGTGTACCATCCAAACATTGGAATATATGTTAAGGGCATGTGTAATAGATTTCAAGGGTAATTAGGATGACCACTTGCCATTAATAGATTTTGCCTACAACAATAGCTATCACTCAAGTATCGGCATGGCTCCTTTTGAAGCCCTGTATAGTAGGAGATGTAAGTCTCCGGTTGTTGGTTTGAGGTGGGTGAGTTGCTTTGATAGGTCCCAATCTAGTTTATGAAGCCATTAATAAAGTTCAGCTTATTAGAGAGAGTTTGAGAATGGCTTAAAGTAGAGAAAAGTCTTATGCCGATGTAAGAAAAAGGGATCTAGAATTTGAGGTTAACTATTGCGTCTATTTGAAAATCTCACCCATAAAGGGTGTGATGAGATTTTGCAAGAAAGGGAAACTTAGTGCCCAATATGTAGGCCTATACCAAATTTTGAAACGTATTGGGAAGGTTGCCTATGAGTTGGATTTGCCGAATGAGTTGGCTCTGGTTCATCTGGTATTTCATGTTTCTATGCTTAAGAAGTGCATTGGAGATCCGACATCCATTGTTCCCCTAGAAGGGTTGGGAGTTGACGAAAGTCTCTCATATGAAGAGGTTCCTATAAAGATCCTAGACCGCGAAGTCAAGAGATTTATAAACAAGTAAATAGTTTCCCTAATGGTTTTATGGAGAAATTACTTAGTTCAGGGTGCTACTTGAGAGGCCGAGGCCAATATGAAGTCCCAATATCCTCATCTCTTTCCTTCTACTCCTATTCAAGCTTGAGGTAACTAGTCCCTCTTGAGTTTTCTCTTTTTGGGAGTCATATGTGTTATATGTGTTTTTCAATGATTTTCTTATGTTATGCATGTTCTTGAGAAATTTGTGTTTAGTAAGAAAATGAGTTTTTATGTTTGATTTTCATCATGTTGTTGTGCATTGAGTAAGGGTAACCTATATTCTTTATGACATGAATTGATGCTTTATATGAATATGCTTTTCTTGAGTAAATGTCCTAGTGGTTTCATGAGATTCTGTTAAGCATTCTTTAAAGCTTGAATAAGGTAGTTCCTACTTCCTTGTGATGCATTATTTATGTTTTAGTTGGAGTTGATGTTTCCTTCTTTGAATCATGCATTATTTTGATGTTTTATGCATGATGGGCTGCTAGTCTTGAGTCTTTACTTCCGTAAGGTGTCTAGATCGTCATTCGAGGACGAATGTCCCCAAGTGGGAGATATTGTAACACTCTGGAAATTAGTAGGCTAAACTAAAGCTTAACGTGAGGGTTCGAGTCTTAGATGTAACTCGCCGTACTTAAAAATAAAGGATTTCATGATTGAACGTCAAGGTACGACCCCTCCAAGAACTAACCATGGGTCCTTGAGGAGGAACCTGGAAACTGCCAAAAGGCAGTGGACCATGGCAGGAATCACGCCTCGTGGGTCACTTCATCCTCACAAAAGAAATTCTCTCTCTCAAAATCTCAAAGAAGAAGAAAAAGAAGGAAGTTGGAGTTAGTGTTGCAAAAGCTAGGGTCTTCACATCAAATTCACTGGGCTTTGTGATCAAGGTATGGTAGCTCTTCATCCTTGAATAAAATTCATCCATGCAGCCCATTCAAAATCCCAATTTCAAAGATAGAAATCCAAAAACGCTACGGTTTGATTCCAAAGTCATGGGTTACTTTCAAAAAAAATTCCAATGATTGAAATACTTTATATTATGATTGAATTGATGATTTATTATTGTTTTTATATTGAAATCCCCAAGAACAGAAGAAATCCACTTATTTCCCAATTATGATCTTGTGATGTGGGTTTGTTGATGAAAGAAGGATATTATGCGATTATGCTTGTAGTAATTGGATTACTTGAATTATGTTATTATACTAGTCTATTATAGTGAATTCTAGATGTGTTGTTCTGATATAAGCTTTGGTCCTTGAATGGGCAAATTATGATATTATGCATGTTTATGAAGTCTTTGTATATAGGAATACTTTGAGAGTGAAGTGTCTATGATTATGATCTAGTTGTTGTGTTGATGAAAGGTTATCCTCATATACACATTTATGCATAAATATGATATGATGTGAAAGGTTTTCTCACAATATGATGATTCTAAGCTTGAACAACTTTCTCACCTATTGAATCTATATGTAGACATGGACAGTGAAAGGTTATTCTCACGCATGATCTAATGAGCTATCTTAATGAATCAAGTTATGTCTTACTATGTATTCCGTGGGAAGTAATGCTTAGCACCGAGTTGATGTTGAATATGAGATGGAAGCTTTTATCTTAGTTGAGGCCGGCTTCCCAATGGGACCTTTTACACTAGTTGAGTTCGGGTTCCCTATGTATGTCTCATGTGATGGAGACCTTCTACCTTAGTTGAGTCCGGATCTCTAGTACCAACCTCCTTATCCTATAAACTGTGTGCCCCCATAGGTTATTCAGCTAGTGGATCAACCTAAGCTAAGAGTATGGTTCGACCTTTAGGCAAGTACGACAACCCTTTTTGGTATGGGTAACACTAGGTCCATGTATAGCTCACATGGTCTCCTGTCAATTAAGGATTATTCCCACAACAACAATATGAATTATTAACTATGTTTACTCAAGAATCTTTACTTAGCATGGGTGAGATTTATGGTGTCTTATTCATGCATTGCACAAGTATGCTTTGAAGGTATTTATGAAGTGTTCTATTATGATATTATGATCAATGTATTGATTATGCTTATGACTAATGCTTTTCCACTATCTTCATAATGATGTTTTAACTTAGTATATTGCATGCATTCAAATGAATTGTCCCTTTTTGCATGCTTTCAATGTTTTTTATGCATGTCTATCATACTTGGTACATTTTTGTACTAACGCCTACTTTTCCTACATTTTTCGCAAGTGTAAGGTCTGGTTTTCAAGGTGCTCATCATTGTAGATAAAATTTGGATTTACTTATTCTCTTAGCTTGTTGGTGAGTCCACATGACTCGAGGATGGATGTTATCTCATTGTAGTTCATTTCTTGTATTTCCTTTTTGGACTGTGTTGTATGTGTTGTGTCCCTTTTCGCTTTGAATATTGTTATAGATGGATATATTGAGACAAGCCTAGACTTCCGCTCTCTTTTATATAAACATTTAAGACATGAAATGTGTTTTACTCTTTATTGGTTTATTCTTATGTTATAATATGCTAAGTGGCTTACATGGAGCCTTTTGAGGTTCTATGTGCCTTGTTACATCTAAGGGGTACCCTGGGTCATGACAATTTTACAGCCTTTGAAGTGTAGGACGCTGAAAAAAATCAATTTCTCGATCACTAACTATAATTAGTAAGAAAAAAATCAATGACTAGTGCTCAAATGTCTTCCTCCATCACAAAAGGTAAGGAGAAAGAGAAAGAGAAAGAGAAAGAGGAAAAGGAAGAGAAAGAGAAAGAGAAAAAGAAGAAAGTCATCAGTTGGGATGTCAAGAAACACTATCCATTTGAAGGTTTTAATATTGTCGACGAGGGTACAACTGAACTAATCTCTTCCTTATTGCAATGGATAAACAAGGGTCTTCACAAGCCTCATGCAAAAAAGTAAAGTCATTCAACTATTATTAGTACTTCTTGACGTCCACCAAATTATTATTTTTAATGTTTATACAATTACAAAAGAGACAAGAATGATCAGTACTTAGCCAATTGCTCAAAACAAGGATCAAACAACTTGATTTTGTAGTTACAATTTCGAAGAAGAAGGACTGGTTATACGTAATGTCTGAACCCAATAGGTGTTGGACTAATGAGATAAATCCATGCCTAGTTATTTTTTGATTAAGCCATGAATACATCCAAATAAATGATACAGAAATACACTTATTGATGCATCTGTGCAGCTTGTGGATGTCATTTTGTACTATTTACGGAAGAGGTCAAATCAACTAAGTCATTCCAAGTATCACGATACCACTTCTAATTGTTTTTTCAAAACATATAGTGACAATGCCAATGTTGTTCCTGAAAATGAGATTAAAATCATTGACACTATCAAAGGGTTTAGTATACCTGTTGTACTTCATTGGCACCTCACCGATGAAGTTTATGTCCCTGTAAATTGTAATGGGGAGATTCACTGGGTCTTGGCTGTCATTGTATTGAAGGTACAATGCATAAAGGTGTATGATTTGATTTCCTAAGGTAGGTCTAATGGAAAATTGTCCGCCGAGATTCAAAAGTTGTCTACAATGTTGCCAAAGTACCTTGAATTCAGCAGATTTTTTGAGCAAAAAAGACCAAACCAACTAGTCAGTTCTTGAATTTTACCAGGGAAAGAACAAATCTCACCCATTCGAAGTCATACAAGTTACTGGTATTGCCCAACAAGCAAGCAATAGTCTGTAAGTATCACATTATTATTTTGTCTTACAACTATCGAAATGTGATGTTATTAGGTTTATTATATTTTCTATTTGATAATATACCATGCAGTGATTGTGGACTTTTTTGATGCTGCATATGCTGAGTTTTTTAGTGATGGACTGCAAGTACCATCCTGTGGAATTATTTCTCAACCCCTTCACATGAGATATGATTCACTCCTATGGAATTATGGGATTTTAAAGGCTCGAAGTGTCTATGTTAGTAACAAAGAAGACCCACAGAGGCCCAGACCTAAAAAAGCAAAGTTCATATGTCCGGATGAAAATGTTATGACTAACACCATTGATTAGATTTAGTTTTTATGGTTAATTGTACCATTATGAATTACTTTTTGTTGATAACTTGCAAAAAACAATTGGTGAAGTGTTCATTTTGCTGATAATATTAATGATTATTATTATTTTTATTTTGTTCGAACAAATGTCAATTATGTTGGAAAGGAAGAAATGTGGTATCAGTGGCAATATATATAGCCTTTGTTGTAAAAAAATCACACAATTATCTGCATGCTCCCCAACAGAAAGGTTATATGTGGCAACATATATAACCTCTATTTAAAAACAAACCACAAAATTATCTGCAGGTGCCCCAACAGAAAGGAGATATGAGGCATCATATGCCACTTTGAATTGTCATATGTTGCTACATTATATTGTTAAAACTCAATAAAATTTAAAAAGGTATAAAACAACCGTCATTTTCCCTCTCTCCCATATAAAAGATCATTTCATATTCCAAATTTAATTTACTTTTACTAATTACCATTTTGTTTCCTTGTTTCCTTTCATCTCTCTTGTTTCTCAATTATTCTTTTTCACAGATCCAATTGTTGTTGCGATATTTTCTACAATATAAGTAGACTGTTGAGATATTTTCTACAACAAGTCGTTGTTAGCCTCATCATTCTTAATTTATTGTCGACATATTCTCAGGTAAAATTTAATTAGGGTTTTGAAATACTTATTGGTATTAAATCTGGATATTTTTAATGGTTTATCGCTTATTTGTTTGTAGGATGGTTGGTTTGGTGGGTTGTTATTCCTTTGGAAATATTATCTAGTTTCAAAAAGCTTCAATTTGTAGTTGGTTGGCTAGGGTTCAGGGAGGGTTTATTGGTTGGTGCATGTGTGGTATTGAATCGTATTTGGGGTTTTCTAAGGGGTCATGTGTTGTTGTGTGTTGTTCTATTATGTTTGGTTGTTTCTATTTTTGTTAAGACATATTTAATTTTATAGTTCCACATTAAAAGAAAATTGTAGTAAAAACTGACATGATCAAGAAGAGGCCTAGGACTAAAACTATAGAAGAAGAAGGAAAATTCCAGTGGATCTACTCTTTTAGAAAAACTTGCATCTGAAGTCATTTCTTCTTCTCAACTGGATCATGAGTTTCTTCTTCTCAAGTAGAACCAGGACTTTATCAAGAAGATCTTGAAATTGTCCATGAAATTTTTGTAGAGAAAGAAGGACAAGAAAAGAATGAGGATGATGATGATAGAAAAGATAAAAATAAAGTTGATGATGATGAAGAAAGAGAAGATGAAAAAAATGAAGTTGTCGAAGAAGAAGGCAAAAAAAGGAAGTTAAGGAAGAAGAAGAAGAAATAAAAGAAATTGAGGAAGAAGAAGGAAAATACAAAGAAGTTGAGGAAGAAGACCAAAAAAAAGATGTTGATGTTGATGATGAAGAAGAATAAAAAATGAAGTTCATGATGATGGGATCAAAACTATCAATCCAAACACTTTCCGTATGCATTTACAGCTTAATGCTACTGGTGATAGCATTATAAGGTTAGCCATGGGAAAATCTTTCGACTCCTTCAGGGACATACTCCGGGCAAATTATTTGGAAGATTTTTGTAGGAATAGTTGTTTGGGCAATAGCTTGATTTGCCTATGAATTATAATGCACTTTTTCAAATGAGAATTTTCTATGAACTTCTGAAATGAAGGTTTATTTTTTACAATAATCAAAAGAAGGATGATGTATTTATTAATTATTGTAGCATGCCACTCTTCTTTGGCAAAAAAGAGATTGTCATAGTTACAAGGTTAAAATTTCATTCTCCTTTTGAGCCAATCCCTTTTTTCACAGCCAAAAAAACCCAGGGAAGCGAAATAAAGGAGAAGCACAAACAAGAAAGGAACAATCAACTAGGAGCAGGACTTGATGTTCCTTGTTGGCCCAAACATCAAAATTCCCAAATTGATAACTTTATTGAATGACAATGATACATCAAAGAAGCACAAGGAGTCATTGCTCTGACTTTGGTTTGTACATAATGGACTTATGTCCAAAGATGTCAACAACAACATACCCCTTAATTGGGTGAAGTTAAGTGAGGATATTGAGGCTTTCAGCAACTATCATTGGGGTCATGACAACTACGAATTAAATGTCAAATACTTGTTGGCTCTTTTATCTCCAAAGATAAATAACTTATTTTACTTTCGATGGGCTATCATGTTAAGCATAAATGTTCTTAATATTTTTATATTTTATTGAATAATTCAACATTATATTTGTGACATGTTTTCCTTTTTATAGGCTTGGGCAATTTGAAGCCATTCCTGATTTGAGACATCAAGTAATTGCAAAAGAAAAGATTTCATCTCCAAGGATATTGAGATGATTGACAACAAAAAATGTAAAAAAAATTGCCAAATCTTTTTAACCCTTCTAATGATGCAGTAAGTTGTTATATTCCAAATTACAAATTATATCATATGTGAGAAATGTTGTTAGAGATGACGAATATGTTGTTATATGAGTCATATGTTACTAGAGATGACCCATATGTTGCAACATATCACCCATCTGTAGCAACATGTGACCCATCTATAACAACATGTGACCCAAATGTTGCTATAGATGACTCATATGTTGCTACAAATGATGTATCTGTTGCAACACGTGACAAAAATGTTGTTACAGATGACACATGTGTTGCAACATATGAGTCATATGTTGCTACATATATGTTGCTAGATGATGAGTACGATATTTGTACTCATTTAGGGCTTTATTTACAATGATTTAGTGTCCTCAAATTCTTATTTTGTACCAATAACTGATGTAAAATTCTTGATTTCTAGGTATTTGGATTAAGGAACAAAGAAAGGACACAAATTTGTAAAAAGGAACCAAGCGAGCAAAAAGAATGAAGAAAAGAAAGTCTGGTGATTGCCAAGTCCACTTGGTGAATTGTTGAACGACTACTTGACCGCCTAAAGTTCCAGTGTGCCAACCCCTGAAGGAAAGAACCAAGTCAGCGAGAGAGAAGAGCAGTCTGCGTATTGCCAAGTGGTTCCGCGATGCAGTGTTGGATCACCCAAAGTTACAAACCTGGACGATACTGAAGGCCAAGGAAGAAGGGAGATGGAATTGACCAAAGGGCAGATCACCAAGTGGATCGGCGTACCCGACTTACTTCGCTGAGTGACTCTTTGAAGCACATTTTCGGCGACTATAAATACATTTTTGAATAATCAATTATCATCGTACTTTTTTTACATCAAATTTTCACTTTATAATTGTAATTATTCTGAGTATTGAGACAGTTTTCTCTAAGTTTTCCCTAGCTTTGAAGAATTGAAGTTTTTCACTTTTGAGAAATTGGAAGTGGGTCTTTGTGTTTGGACCTTTGTAAGGACAAAATCAATCTTACCCAGTTGATGGAAACTCAATTTGGTAACAATTTTTCTCTTTTTATAATGTCTAGCTAAAACCCCAATTCTAGGGGTGTGATTATGTGATTATGGACTGATTTACATTATGGGTCTTGCTAACTGTTAGTTTAAATGCTGTTTAGAATTGATTTAAATAATTAATTGTTGTTTAATTCAAGAATTATAGTTGCAAATGCAGTTCTACCGTTGTGTTTTTCACTAGCTCGAGAGAGAGGTTTTAAAACTAAGATTATTGATTGATGGTTAGTAGGTATTGGATTTTCATGGGTTCAGCTCAAGAGAGTAAATCCTAAACCCTTTCCCACACATTCAGCTCGAGAGAGTTAATGGACTAAAGTGTAGGCTATTCTATTTTGCATGCTTGTTGATGTTCGAGAGAAATCAACTTCATTCATAGTAAGTTGTTTGAGAGAAAGTTTAAGTCCTCTATAGTCTAACTTATTCACTAATATACAACTATTTCCTAAGAGTTGCAATTCCTCATTTGTCTATATTAGCCTATAATCGAATCACATCCCAAGAACCCGTCTCATTATTGTTTTTTTGTGTTGTTTGTTGCTGTCGTAGTTGATAATTTCAAACCAAAACCCCCTTATTTGACATTCATGTCATCCCCTTATTTGAATTATGTTTTTATTCGTCAATGTCTATTTCTATGGCTGATTTGAACATATTCACACTTTACTATTGAATTTTAAACACATACCACTCTCTGTGGGATTCGAACCAAACTCATTTAGTTTGGTTATATACTGACTAGTGATCCTTGACACATAGAATTGGATGAACTGCCTTTGAAACATTAATTAAAATGGCACCACTGCCGGGGAGTGGTGTTGGTTAAGATTCTTTAATCAAGTTGAATTTTGTTAATTTTAGTCATAGTTGAATCTACTTACTTTCAATTTTGGTTAGTGTGTTGCTATTTTGAACAGAGGAAATGAGTGTGAACGTAGACAATGGTAGCCAAGTGGGCCACCAAGATGACATCAACAACCTCAACTATGTCAATGACCCTCATCTAATCGGTGGAATTGGTGCTATTCGCTTGCCTCCGGCTGAATCGAACGATGTATTCCATATTACAAGTATCATGTTGTAGCTCTTGCAATTGAAAGGGTTGTTTGGTGGGTTGACTCATGAGGATCCCGATGAGCATATAAGGAACTTTGTGGATGTTTACGGACCGTTCTCCTTCAAGAACATATCCCAAGAGTTGGTCCGGTTAAGGTTGTTCCCATTTTCTTTAATGGGAGAAACATGTAAGTGGTTGGCCGAATTGCCACGAGACTCAGTCACTTCGTGAGAAGAGCTTGTTACTGCATTTCAAGTGCGATATTTCCCTCTTTCGAAGACGATGACACTTCAGGACATCATCCAAAGCATCAAGTGTTTGGAGGGTGAGCCAATTTATGAGACTTGGCTACAATTAAGGAAGTTGGTGTTGCAATGCCCAACTTATTGTTTGCCCGACAAAATTTTGCTACAATACTTTTACCAAAGCCGTGATTTGGTGAACAAGGGGGTAGCTGACCAACTTTCTCCGAGAGGTTTGATGTAACAACCTTAAATTATAGCTGCCCAACTTTTGGATAGTATGACAAAAATTAATCGGGCTAGGTACACCCAGAAAGATCAGGTCTCCCCTCTTAAATTGACCAAGGAACAACTTGAGAAAGACCAAGAGAGGGACCAAAACATGGCAAATATCATGACCCAACATGACATTTTGTCCAAAAATGTCATGAGAGTTGGTGCTAGAAGTGTCAATGTTGTGAGTGTTGGGTGTGCAAATCCTGATGAGGCCAAGTTTGAAGAGTGATACAATGAAGAAGTAAACTTCCTAGCCAACCAAGGTGGAGGTTGTCGTGCTAACCAACCAGGGCAGGGGGGGTAACAAATGTTGGAATAGGGAGGAAGGCTGGAGAGATCGTGATAAAGACTGGAGAGATTGTAACCCTACTTGGACAGAAATAGATGGGGAGAAGGATAGGTACATTCCTCCTCGCGAGCATCAAAAGCCAAAGGATTCTGAGGGTGGTCGGTCTGATGATATGCTTTCTCATATGCTCAACAAGGTTGAGGGGTCCGACAAAATTTTGAAAGAAATGACGGAAGATGTGTCAACCCTTAGCCAGATGGTTTCTTCTCACTCCGTCTCTATGAAACAGTTGGAGACCCAAATGAGTTAGATCTCGTCTCATTTAAAACCAAGACAACAAGGGGGGATTCCTAGTTACACTATGGTCAACCCTAAGAATGCGGTTTGAGCGAGGACGTGTGTCGTGCCACAACATAACTAAGCCACTTCTTGCGAGGGAACCCAAGTTTTATTTGCTTTCATTATGTTTTAGAAATAATCGTCTATTGATTGTGCAAGTTAAAGTGTGGAATATGTTTGAAAGGTACATATTGGCGAGCAAAATATGCAGTGGGTGAGCTCGATTTGGACCGCTATTGGACTCAAGTAATTTTGAAATTGGAGTCTGTAAAACTCGACGGGCCTAGAAGCAAATCGATGTGTCACTGAAAAGGTCAGCGATCACGACTTTGTCTGCCGTTTGGACCCCCACATTAATTGGAGGTCTTATAAAACTCGGCGAGGTAAGTGCCCACTCGGCGTGTCACTGAGTTTGTCAGCAAGAAAAATTAATGTCACCGAAAGGGCGAGAACTGGATAGTTTTTAAAGGCCAAAAGTTTAAAATTTCAAACTCTTTCACTTTCCATCACTTTGGAACTTTCCAAAAACTCACCGCACTATATATCTCGTATTTTTGTGTTTTTACCACTTCCTAGTCGTCAATTGTGTATTTGGAGTTGGAATTCTTTGCTGCCTACTTTTCAATCTATTTAATCGGCATTAAAGCTTCATTTTCTGAACCTTGAACTCGTATTTAGAGGTTTTACACATTTGCAATTGTTTTGATCTTAGTAGTGTGCTAGGCCTCGCTGAATTCATATTTGTGTCCCTGCCTACCTATTTTAATTTCGATTATTATGCCTTAAAGATATGTTGTTGATGTTCTAATATTTTGTGCTTCAAAATTGATCGAAATCTTGTTGGGTTATGCTTAATTGTGTTGGATCTAGTCGGGTGAAGTCTAAATAACCCTTAATTGTGCTAAATAATGTACTTTGCTCGATGATGTTGCATTTGACGTCATTCTTAAGGGCTTAAGTCTTCAAATGGCCAATTCTGGCCAAATCGGGGAAAGTTTAAGTACCGCAGTGACATGGGTCTTATGGGTCTTAGTTTGTTTGAATAAGTGTTTGGTTGGATTTTTTTTGGGGGCTGCGGGATTGATTTTGGAAGTCGAGGTTGAAAGTAGCCACGTTGGCCATTTTGGCGAGCTGGGTCAAGCTCACCGAACCACTCGGCAGTTTGCCAAATCCCCCTTGATCTCCTTTAATTTCATGCAAATGTTAAGTTTGGGTTCTGTAACTTATAGTGAGAAGCCAGAGTTCACTCGGCGACTCACTTAAGGTTTTCTTTTATCGCCCTTTCTGTGCCCCTAACTCCTAAAATACACTGTAACTTTCAACGGGCTTGTTTGTGCTCACCGAATGTTGTCGGTGATATGCCGAAAGTCCTTTCCCATTGCCGACATGCTAATTTTTCTGGTCTTTTTTGAGCCAATCCTTTTTGCGAGCCCGATCTGGCTTGCCAAAGTGATTCAGTGACTTACCGATCAGTTCGGCGAGTCTGTCTGCAATATGATTTATGTGGTTTTGCTTGAACTGTTTCTAACTTTCTACGATGTGTTTGTAGATATGGCTAGACCAAAAGTGGCAGGAAGAAACATGCCGCCCCACAATAGAGTTTAGGGAATCACAATCAAGGAGGATGTAGCTACATCGAAGGCAAAGGCTACCAAACTTCCCACAACAGGAGGGAATGGAAAAGAGAAGGGCAAGGCACCTGCTCTTGCGTCACCGGAGGTCAGCTCCAATAGTGACGGAATCTATGCCACTCACATCACCACTTTTGAGAGTGAAGGTGAGCACCAGGATCCTCAGGCTACCAATTTTAAGCCTGAGGATGATGAGTTATTGTCAGCCCAGAGGATTGAGTTACGTTCTAAGAGGCTGAATGATGCATCTAGGATCAGGACTACCCAGGCCACCGCTTCTCCTCCTGCTCCAGCACAAGATATGGTCCTAGCACCACCGGTATAGTGTCCTACTCCCCAGTCTATGACCAAACTAAAGACTGAAGGATTGAGAACAATTATTGATGAAAAGAGGCTCTCTACTGATTGGGTGATAGAAAGATACCCAAAAATTTGGCGCACCATAAAGGCCTGTAAGTTTGAAATTTTCACAAAATGCCAAGGTTCATATATTCCAAATTGGATCCGGAAATTCTACACCACCTACGAGGCCGTAGTGCCAAAAAGGAAGAAGTTGGCTGCTAAATTCAAGCCGGTTGATTATGTGGTTGTCAGGGGAAAGACTTGTGTGACAATATAAACATAAATACTGTATTTGAGTGCACCGACAACATTGATGATGCCTACCAGTACATGATCAAGACTAACTCTTTGGAGCACATGAAAAACTGGCTAGCTCCTCTCATATGTGACTGTACTCGTAGGTGGTTGGAGGCAGGGGCTCCAATAGAGAAGAAGGACCTCAATATAGAAACAAGGTACTAGTTTGGTTTTATGAGCATCACTATCATGCAATCCTAGAATGAGTCCATCCTATGCCACACAAAAGCGGCTTGTCTTGGGTTGATCTTTGCACGAAAGCGCATAAATTTGGGTATGATCGTTGAGCAAGAGATGGCCATAAGGGCTAAACAGTGCCAAACTTCCCTCACCTCTTCGGTGCTGATCACCGAGCTATGTCGATGGGCTCGGGTGCCTCAAGATGACAAAAAAGGATCTGGAAGTGACTGCCACCTCCTGTATTGACAACCGACAAATTGAGGCTGATTATTTGAAGGATGAGTCATGAGTCAACAAATTGGACTCATTTAAGGATTTATTTTAATAGAAATAGTATCCTTGAATGTTTATTTTGTCTCAATATCTGATGAAACCTCTTAAGTTTCAGTTGTTTGAAGTTTTATGAAGCATTGACACTTAGGCACAAAAAGGAACAAAAAAAGGGCTGAAAAGAACAAGAAATGAAAGCATGTGGATCGCCGAGTCTAACTTGCTGAGTCGTTGAAATGGCATGCACCGCCCTTTGTTCCAGTACACAAAGTTCTGAAGGAAGTGGATCAAAAGGCGACGAAGGAGCAGTCGGTGAGCCACCGATTGGTTTCGCAAAGTAGTACTCTACCGCCCAATGATCCAAAATGCAAGGATGCTGAAGGCAAGACACTGAAGGCGATGAGCTAACCAAAAGGCGGATCGCCAAGTTCATCGGCAATCTTGAGTAACGTCGGGGACCAATCCTCCACAGCACAATCTGTGAAAACTATGAATACTAGTTAGAGTTGTAGTCTTAGTGTGGAGCATTTTAGGGAAAACTTTTTATTAATCTATAGTACTTTTCTGTATTTTTCTCTCTAGTTTGGAGAGGGTTTTGTGGAGACTTGAAGAAAGGAGTTCATCTTCCCCAAGTTGGAAGTGGGTCTTCTCTATTCATCTTCCTTTGCTTAATTCAAGGTTTAATTTCTTATACCTAGTTGATTTCATTATCATGTTAGGTATAATTTCTTATTTCTTGAGGTGTGGAAAAAAACCCCATTCTTGGGGTGTGATTTAGCAAATATGTGTTGATATTCTTGTTGGGTCTTGCTTGCTGCTTGGTTATATATTTTAATGGTGATTTCACCTAGTGGTTGTGGTTTAATCTAAAGGGTTTGTAGGTGCAAATACAAAGCGACCCATGTGTTTTCAACCTGTCCGAGAGGGAGGTCGCAAAACCAAGACCACTAGACTGATGGCCTAAGGAGTGGGTCGACATGAGGTTCAGCCTGAGAGGGTGTGACCTAGTCCCATATCCTAACATTCAGCTCGAGAGAGTGAGTGAGGTATGGCATAGACTGGTCTTCATGCGGCAAATGTGTGTCCGAGAGGAACACATTTGAAATGGGGTAAGTTACCCGAGAGGGAACTTATTTCCATTTAACGCTTATCCTAGTCACTATTATCTTGCAAATTTCCTATCGAAAGCATGTACCCAACGATTTATCTCAACATGTATTGCGGTCACATCCCAAGAACCTTTCCCCATACTTGATTTTCTTGTTTAATTTACTGTTTTAGTACTTTTTACAAAATCCCCTTTTGACATTTCACACTTTTGTGTCACCCCTTTTAATTTACAATGTCTTTTATCGCAAATGTCTTTAACTACAACTAATTTGAATGAAATTCTAATTGGCTATTAATTCTCAAAACCACTCCGTTGGGACACGACCCCAATCCTTGGTTGGGTTACTATATTATCGACAATCGTAGACAATCATACAGTAGGATAGTGTCGTTGGTCACGATAAGCATCAAAATGGCGCCGCTGCTGCGGAATGGTGTTATTTGAGAATATGTAGTTGAATAGAGTTTTCTCCTTAACAGTGGTAGCTTACTATCTTTACTCTTAGTTTTGTTTTTCTTTGAGTTTTTGATTGCATGTAACCCCATGGATCAATGGCAAGAATTTCTGTGTTTCTTAAATTTAGCTTTACTAATCTTAGTTGTAGTTTTGTTTTGCTTGTTTGAACATCAAAGTAAGGAACTAAAGATGGATGATCATTATGGATTCCATACGGATCATCCCCTACTGAAACTATTGAACCTCATGGACAACCTCTTAACATTTAAACAGGAAGAGGATGAAACATTTCAGAAAATGTGGCTGAAGTTTCAGGCAGTGCAACAACCATGCCCATCTCATGGGATGACGAATAAAGCTCTACTGGAGTGCTTCTATAGGGGTCTCGGACCCGAGAATAGAAGTATAGCCGATCAGATTTTTGAGGGACGCATGTTATACTAGCCCTATGAAGTCCTAGCAAAACTCCTTGATGGCATGGTAGAAACCAACAAAGAAGCCAAAATGAAGCAGAGTGGGATGCATTAATTACCCAGTTGGATGATATATCTAACCGAATCACAAAATTGGAAGTATAAGCCATGGGCAAAGAAAAGCACTTTTCCCTCCGTGAGTGTAGTCATGGAAAGAAGCAGGGAGGTGTGCGAGGTGATGAAGCTCTTTCACTCATTCAAAAGAAAATGGAGGCACAAGAGGAGATATTGAATGACATGAAGGAAAATATCGCAATGCTAAATGAAGCATCAGCCTCTCACTCCATGAACATCCAGCTGCAGGATGCTCAAATCGGCCATTTGATATGAGGCCATTACCCACCATTCGCCGAGGACTCTCCTATTTACAACATGGGCGACTCTGAAGATGAAGAATAGTTGTTGACTTGCGTCGTGCCACGACGTTAACTAAGGAGCTCTTTGGGAGACCACCTCAAACCCCTTAATATTTTATATTTGCGTATTAGTAAAATAATGATGTGTTGACTGGTATAGGTGGAAGTTCAAGAAGTGTTCGAAAGTGTAGAGTAACAAGCAACGGATCAAATTAGCGAGTCGCCGAAAAGGTTCGCGAACTCGACCTTATACGCCGTTCGACTCCAAGCATCCAAAAAATTGGAATCTGTAAAACTCGGCGAGCTTGAGCTATCATTGGCATATCGCCAAAGCTGTTGGCAATCTTTAAGGAAACCACCTTTTGAACACCCAGATTTGTGGGGAAGATCTGTAACACTTGATGAAATTTGTGATTAGCCGGCGACACACCATTAACTCGGTGGTTCAGACTGATATCGCCTTGTACGTAGGAACTAGACAAGCACTTGGGAAAAGTGAAACAGGGTGGCGGTGAAGCATTCGCGAAGGCGGGTCTAAAATAGGCGTGTTGGATTTCTTGGCGATGTTGTTCAGAGTTTGCTGAATCTCTCAATGATTCGTTTAACGTCCTCACCTCACCTGCCTTGTAATACTAAATTTTGAAAGATCTACATCTAAAGTTGAAGGAGAACCATTCCTCCCTGACAGATGGAGCGACCACCTAACCAGGATGACTTTTTTACCTCCCTATTTGTCATACATATTTTTAACAGTTAGATATTGATCACTCGCACTTGAGGACAAGCACATCTTATTGTGGTGGGGTGAGGCCTACCTTGTTTACTTGATTTGGACATCTGTGTTGCGTATATTTGGGTCGTCTGTTTAAATTATGTTTTTAATACTACTTTTTGTGGATGTTTGACCTTATGGCTCCTGTTGTTTTAATTGAAAACAATTTTGATCCTTCCGATAAATTTCGCCAAATATCGATGACTTGAATAGTGCTCCCAATTGAGCAAACATGAATGCACGGCTACGACGAGGCCAAATGAAATTACATATACAATATGTGCACTCTTTGCATCTCATTGTGACTAGCCATTTATCGAATTGATTCTCTTGTGATGACCGTTGGACACTGGCAAACGTGTCTAGTATTGTTTGACTGAACTATTGATGCCTTGTGTGTTTAGCTTACTTTGAACCATGCATCAATAAACCTAGAATTTTCCCCGTTAGGCTGATTGGTTTAGAAAGGTGTACTGATGAGATGATCTTAGGCAACTTTTGTAGAGTGTTAGCCAATTTGACATATACCTCTTTTGGTGGCCTACCCATGAGCGTGTGAAACTCCCTTGAACACCCTTTGAGCCTTACCTTTCTTTGGAAGAACCTTGATAAACCCTAGACCTTACTTGATCCACTACTTATAATTCTCATGATTTATAGTTTAGTGAATAGCCAACTTAGGACAAAAAGCCTAAGTCGGGGGTGTGGTGAAAAGGAAAAGGAGAAGTCAAGAAGTGCTATAAGAAGTCCCAGTTTAACCCATGTTGCAGAACAATGGAACCCTCCATATTTAAAAAAAAAGAGAAAAGAAAAGAAGAAAAAAGAAATTTGTGGAATAAAGTACAAAAGAAATTGGGCTTCCAAGCAATTCATAGGGAGTGAATAAAATGATGACTTAGAAGCACTAGAAGAAGAAGTGATAAAAGGAAAAGAAGGGAATGCCTTGAGAATACCACATCTCACGAGGAAAAAGTCAATGAGCCTAAACGATCATACCTTTTCACTCAGCCTCATTACAAACCTTAGAAAGACCTTTTTGATCTTGAGTAAGCTGGATCGAAAGTCAATTAGAAAATAAGGGCAAACCTATGGGTGAAAACATGCATTATGTTCCTCTTTTTAAGTGTGAGCGTTGTATCTGATTCCTGATCTTAAATTGGCTAATATATGTGTGTAAATATGGAATCATTCTTTGCGTGAGGGCATATAGATACTCTTTGTTGATCTTGAACTCGCACAAGTAGCAAGTATTACGAGCATCAGAATTCTTGATAATGGTGTGTCACAACTTGAATCTTTGAGTACACCTTTGACCTGTGCATATGTAATTTGGGCCTTGTTGTGTGCGTTCATAAGTTAGTCTTGTGTAGCACTATTTGAGACATTTTTTTTGAATGGCTGAACTTGAGTTTGCTTGAGGACAAGCAAAAGTTTAAGTTGTGGGTTGAATGTTAATAGAAATAGTGTCCTTGAATCTTTATTTTGTCTCAATATCAGATGAAACCTCTTAAGTTTCAGGTGTTTGAAGTTTTAATAAAGCATTGACACTTAGGCACAAAAAGGAACCAAAAAAAAGGGCTGAAAAGAACAAGAAATGAAAGCATGCGGATCGCCGAGTCTAACTTGGCGCGTCACCGAAATGACATGCACCATCCTTTGTTCCAGTACACGAAGTCCTGAAGGAAGTGGATCAAAAAGAGATGAATTACTTCCGCAAAGTAGTACTATACCGCCCAATGATCCACAATGCAAAGATGCTGAAAGTAAGACACTGAAGGCGATGAGTTGACCAAAAGGCGGATCGCCAAGTTCATCGGCGATCTCGACTAACGTCGCCGACCAATCCTCCGCAGCACAATCTGTGAAAACTATAAATAGTAGTTAGAGTTTTAGTCTTAGTGTGGAACATTTTAGGGAAAACTTATTATTAATCTATAGTACCTTTCTGAATTTTTCTCTCAATTTTGGAGAGGGTTTTGTGGAGCCTAAAGAAAGAAGTTCCTCTTCCCCAATTTGGAAGTGACTCTTCTGTATTCATCTTCCTTTGCTTAATTCAAGGTTTAATTTCTTATACCTAGTTTATTTCATTATCATGTTCAGTATAATTTCTTGTTTCTTGATGTATGGCTAAAAACCCCCATTCTTGGGGTGTGATTTAGCAAATATGGTTTGATATTCTTGTTGGGTCTTGCTTGTTGCTAGGTTAGATGTATTTTAATGGTGATTTCACCTAGTGGTTGTGGTTTAATCTAAAGGGTTTGTAGTTGCAAATACAAAGTCACCCATGTGTTTTCGTCTTGCCCGAGAGGGAGGTCACAAAACCAAAACCACTAGACTGATGGCCTAATGAGTGGGTCGACATAAGGTTCAGCTCGAGAGGGTGAGCCCTAGTCCCATATCCTAACACTCAGCTCGAGAGAGTGAGTGGGGTAAGGCGTAAGCTGGTCTTCATGAGGCAAATGGGTGTTCGAGAAGAACGCATTCGAAACGGGGTAAGTTGCCCGAGAGGGAACTTATTTCCATTTAAAGCTTAGCCTAGTCACTATTTTCTTGCAAATTTCCTATCGAAAGCATGTACCCAACGATTTATCTCAACTTGTATTGCTGTCACATCACAAGAACCTTTCCCCATATTTGATTTTCTTGTTTAATTTACTGTTTTAGTACTTGTTACAAAAACCCCTTTTGATATTTGACACTTTTATGTCACCCCTTTTAATTTACACTATCTTTTATCGCAAATGTCTTTAACTCCGACTAATTTGAATGAAATTCAAATTGGCTATTGATTCTCAAAACTGCTCCATTCAGATACGACCCCAACTATTGGTTGGGTTACTATATTATCAATGATCATAGAGACTCATACTGTAGGATAGTGATGTTGGTCACGATAAGCATCAATGATATAGAGAAGAAGAAGGCATCCCCGATGTACTTTTCCCTGGTTGTTGATACTCAAACACTACCTGTAGAGGCAATATTGCCGACTCCGGCCCCTGGGCCTTTAGGTACATCTAGTGTTGTTCCTTCTATTCCTTGAGTTCCTCTGCAACTCCTTTGCCTCCTCAGTCTATTGCTGCTATGGTTAGCCGACCATCGTTCACCCAGGCTGCATTACTGTGGATGGGGCAGCTAGCCCATTCTGCTGATAGACCCGCCTCTAGACTTGAGGCCACCATCCCTTGGTATGATCAAGAGAGCCTTTGTTGATGCTGTAACACCTTCGAGTTCTACTATTGATGCCCTTGCAGCAAGGATAACTATGTATGACTGTGGCAAAGGGGCCATTGAGGAGGTGACGACTCTAAAGGCTGCTATTGCTGAGCTGAGGAGAGATGTGGACTAAGCTGAAGTCTACCGACATGTTGATGATTTTTGGGACTGTGGAGATCTCTGATATGCCAGCCGATAGAGTTGTGCCTCTGGCTAACACCAGAGATGAGGTTTGAGCTAACGAGGTAGCTGCTGCCGAGTTTGAGGATGAGGACAATGAGGAGCAGCTTGGGGTTGATGAGGAAGCTTCTTATGAGGGCCTGCCAGGGGTTGAGGAGGTGATTATAGAGTCAGCCGTGCAGAATTCTCAGGCAAACACAACCATGGCCATATCTAATGCTACTGATACCCCAGGAACTTATGCCCAAGATCAGAGTGTTGCACCAGGTACTAATGCCCCGACAGATGGAACAACTGCGTAGACATGACTTTTCTTTACCTCCCTTTCTGGCACTTTTATTGAATTTTAGTACTTTATTGCATTTGAGGACAAATTGGTATTTGTTTGTGGTGGGGTGAGATATTTCCATACCTACCTCTTGTGATTATTAGTTTTGTTTCTATATTGGATTTTGTGTTGTAAATTGTGTTTTAGCACTGTTTTGTGAATGTTTAAGCTTGTGGCTCCTTGTTTTAATTGCAAATGGTTTTTGGACCCTTTTGAAAAAAATTGTCACTTCTTGTGTATTTAATTGTGGCTGTTCTTGTGAAAATTTTAGTATCAGTTATGATCAATACCGATGACTTGAATAGTACTCTTAATCGGAAAAAAAAGAATGTGCGGCTACAATGAGGCCAATGAAGTTGTATAGGAAATATGTGAACTTTTTGCATCTCGTTGTGACTAGCCGGTTATTAAATGAGTCTCTTGTGATGAACATTGCACACTAGCGAAAGTGTGAAGTCTTGTTGGATATTGGTGCTAATGCCTTGTGTGATGAGCTTACCTTGAACCTCGTATGATGACACCTAGAATTTACCCCATTGTTCCGGTTAACTAAGTGAGGCAAGCTCTTGAAATGATCTTAGGAAACAATTTTAAAGAGTTAAACAATTCGATATTATAGCTCTTTTGTGGCCTACATTGTGAGTGTGTGAACTTTGCTTGAACACCCTTTGAGCCTTATCTTTTTCTTAGAAGAAACTTGATGCAAATGAAACCTCTCTTTATCCCTTCACCAATAATCATTATGAAGTGTGGTTTGTTTGAATAGCCAACATAGGCCAAAAGCCTAAGTTGGGGGTGTGGTGAAAGAGAATGTAAGTCAAGAAGTGCAAAGAAGTCCCCGTGATCCATGGTATTGAGAAAGATAGAACCCCTCCATACAAAAAAAAAAGAAAAGAAAGATGAAAAAGTTGTGGAAGAAAGTTGTGAAAGTTGCATAACAAATGGGGTGTCCGGTATTCCATGAAAAGTGAATAATAGGGTGAATTTTGAGCACGAATGAGAATGATGAAGAAAAGGAAATGAAGTGTTGTTCATACCACATTTCATGCGGATAGTAGCCACTGAGCGTAAATGACCTTACATTTGCACTCAGCCCCGTTACAAGCCTTGAAAAGACCTTTTTGATCTTTACTGGGCTGAAAAAAATATTGGTTGGAAAATAAGGGCAAACCTATGGGTGAAGTCATGCATGTGTTTATCTTTGTGAGTGCAAGAGTTGTTTGTGATTACAGAACTATAAAGTGTTGAACAATTGTGTGAATATGGAATCATTCTTTGTGTGAGGGCAGTTAAGTACATTTGTTAAGATTGTGAACATGAGAATCTTTGGTAATAGTGAGTCATAACTTGAACCTTTGAGTGCGCAATTGATTCTTGCATGAGTTAGTTGATTCTTGTTGTGTGCATTCATGATTTAGTATTACATAGCACTGTTTGAGAGATCCTTTTTGAACTACTGAACTTGAGTTTTACCTAACGACAACCGAAAGTTTAAGTTGGGGATGTTGATGAGTCCCAGATTTGGACTCATTTAGGGATTTATTTACAATGATTTAGTGTCCTCAAATGCTTATTCTGTGTTAATAACTGATGTAAAATCCTTGATTTCTAGTTATTTGGATTGAGGAATAAAGCAAGGACACGAATTTGCAAAAAGGAACGAATTGAGCGGAAAGAATGAAGAAAAGCAAGCTTAGTGATTGCCAAGTCCACTTGGTGAGTCGCCGAACGGCTACTTGACCGCCTAAAGTTCCAGTAGGCCAAGCCCTGAAGAAAAGAACCAAGTCGGCAAGAGAAATGAGCAGTTGGCGGATCATCGAGTGGTTCTGCGATACAGTGTTGGAGTGCCCAAAATTACAAACCTGGAGGATACTTGATGAGTCCACAAATTGGACTCATTTAGGGCTTTATTTTAATAGAAATAGGTGTATTTTGTTATTTCTTGATGTGTGGCTAAAAATCCCCATTGTTGAGGTGTGATTTAGCAAATATGGGTTGATATTCTTGTTGGGTTTTGCTTGCTGATAGGTTAGATGTATTTTAATGGTGATTTCACTTAGTGGTTGTGGTTTAATATAATAGGTTTGTAGTTGCAAATACAAATCTACCCATATGTTTTCGGCTAGCCCGAGAGGGAGGTCGCGAAACCACGACCACTAGACTGATGGCCTAAGTAGTGGGTCGACATGAGGTTCAGCTCGAAAGGGTGAGCCCTAGTCACATACCCTAACATTCAGCGAGAAAGAGTGAATCGGGTAAGGGGTACACTGATCTTCATGTGGCAAATGGGTATTCGAGAGGAACCCATTTGAAACGGGGTACGTTGCCCGAGAGGGATTGTATTTCCATCTAAAGCATAGCCTAGTCACTATTATCTTGCATATTTCCTATCGAAAGCATGTACCCAGCGATTTATCTCAACTTGTATTATGGTCACACCCCGAGAACCTTTCTCCATAATTGACTTTCTTGTTAATTTTTGTTGGTTTAACTTATTGTGAAAAAATCCCCATTTGATAGTTGACACTTTCGTGTCACCTCCTTTAATTTACAATGTTTTTAATCACAAATGTCTATAGCTACGACTCATTTGAATGAAATTCTAATTGGCTATTGATTCTCAAAACCGCTCCCTTGGGACACGACCCCAACCCTTGGCTGAGTTACTATATTATCGACGATCGTACACACTCATACCGTAGGTTAGTGTCATTGGTCACGATAACCATCAATACTGAAGGCCAAGGAATAAGGGCGATCGAATTGACCAAAGGGTGGATCGCCGAGTGGATCGGCGAGCCCAACTTACTTCTCCGAGTGACTCTTCACAGCTCATTTTTCACGGCTATAATTACATTTTTGAACAATCAATTATCATCATACTTTCATTACATTGAATTTCAGTTTAGATTTGTAATTTTTTTGAGTATTGAGACAGTCTTTTCTAAGTTTTCCTTAGCTTTGAAGAATTGAAGTTTTTCACTTCTGAGAAACTGAAAGTGGGTCTTTGGATTTTTCAATTTGGATTTTTGAGATTTTTATCTTTTTATGATGTCTAGCTAAAACCCCGATTCTTGGGATGTGGTTATGTGATTATGAACTGATTTAGGTTATGGGTATTGCTAATTGTTAGTTTAACTGCTATTTAGAAGTGATTTCAATTATTAATTGTGATTTAATTCAAGAATTGTAGTTGCAAATGCAGATCTACACTGGTGTTTTTGTCTTGCTCGAGAGAGAGGTTATAAAACTAGGATTATTGATTGATGGTCAGTGGGTATTGTGTTGTCATGTGTTATGCTCGATAGAGTAAATCCGAAACTATTTTCCACACATTTAGGTCGAGAGAGTGAATTGACTAAAGCGCATGTTGTTCTTATTTTGCATGTTTGTTGATGTTCAAGAGAAATCAACTTGATTCGGGGTAAATTGTTCAAGAGAAAGTTTACCTCCTCTATAGTATAGCTTATTCACTAATATACAACTATCTCCTAACAGTTGCAATTATCCATTTGTCTACATTAGCCTATAATCGAATCAAATCCCAAAAAGCCATCTCATTATTGTTATTTCGTGTTGTTTGTTGTTGTTATAGGTCATAATTTCAAACCAAAACCCCTTTATTTGACATTCTTGTCATCCCCTGATTTGAATTATGTTTTTATTCGTCAATGTCACGACCCGAGTCTAGACCCTGAATGCAACATGGCCTACTCAACCCCGAAGGAGTCTTATACAAGCCTCATAGCTCGTTCATTGCATAGGTAATAGAAACAGTATGAAATTTAAAACTTTTTATTCAAAACCATACAATCTAACATTAAAAAACATTTAAACGCAAGCGGAAGTCTATATCTCACATGACCATCTTAGACACAATCTTGAACAAAAATAGGGACATAACCCTTTACAATTGAAAGGACTAGAATTGTCTATTACATGAAAAGGGAAAGAAACTTCAAAAAAAGTACTGTCCTCGATCTATGAGGACGTACCACTTTTGCCTTGGAGGAAATTTCAATCCAAGCACTTCAATCTAGCTAGGAGCAATCACATGCCGGAATACACTTGTAGTAAAAAATAAAAGACTAGGTTAGCACACAAAAATGTACCAAGTATGATGACCATGCAAAAACATGCTTTAAAAGGGACATTTTGGTTGGAAACCATGTATTATGCCACTTTTTAGAAATATCATGAACAATAGAATAAGAGACATCAAATACAAGTATAATCATCATACAAGTCATAACATCACATTTGAAAAATATCAACATGTAACCCATTACCTTCACCTTAGACCTTCACCTCAAGTAACCCTCATGCTAGACCTTGTGCAATGTATGGATAGCGTCCCATACTACCGTCCACACTAAGGCACAACATTAAGGTCACCAAAAGTGAACTTACTGTTCCTTCCTTTTCACCTTTGCACAATATCCACACATAAGAGGCATAACATTTCATAAGACATGACAAGGGAAAATAACTCATAATATAACCCAAGTATTTCATGTATCATCACATTAAGCATTTAAGAGTCAACATTCTTCAGTAACTTCATTTAAAGGACTTTCATACATTAGTCATTAAGACTTAGAGAATTCACTATGACCCTTTCAAAGCCTACTCATGCAATGCATGGATGGCATCCCATACTACCACCAACACTTCATAGAACTCATCAAAAAGCCAAAATGCACATCTCACATAATGGGAATAGGCATGAACCGACATAGACCATGAGAGCTAACCATGGAATCTGGTGTCGTATGACCCCACACCGTAAAAAAGTGTTCTACTTGCCTAAGGCAGAACTAGTAACATTTTAGCTTAGATGGAATCCACTAGCTATTATCCTATGTGGGCACATAGGTATGCGATATGAAAGATGTTCATTGAAATCCGGCCTAATGTAGGGAGAACCTCCATCTAACCATATCCTCTCAGTGCTTAGCCTCATTTCCCATAGAGTAGTTTCATTTACATTAGATCAGTATACTTGAGAGGGCCACCAACAATAGGCCTACCAACCTAAAGCACATTACACATGAAGGGCCACCACCATTAGGTCTACCGATTCAAGGTACATTTAAGTACAACTCATTGATCTTCCTAAGAGGGCCACCACCATTAGGTCTACCGTTCAAAGGTTCATCATTTTAGACAAGAAAGGGCCACCACTATTAGGTCCACCATTTCAAGGTTTAACATCACATTAGTTTCTAGACTCATCATGAAGGGCCACCAACATTAGGTCTACCTTTCAAGACATAGCCTAGAATACTTTATCATTCATTCATTCGTTAATTCATGACAGGCTACCAACATTAGGTCTACCAATTCAAGACATTAAAAGATCAAGTCAAGATACATTCATCATACATGAGAAGGATGCCTAAGCCTACCAATTCAAGATATACAATATATAGAAGACAACACTTCACATTCCATCATTATCATTCATGAGTGTCAAATTGAGAAATAGCCTTTCAATATTCACACAAACACAATCAATACAAGATCACCTTAACTTCATTAGATTCTCATTAAAATACTTATTAAGTAAACACCAACACCTTTGAAGTGGATCAATAGGTCAAACACATTCCAATTCTACATGAAATTTAGTCATAACTTGCCTCCAAGGCCATGAATATCAAATCATAAACACACTAACAATTTACCATAATTAAGGCAGAGATAATGATACAGTTCAATAACCCAAAGCAATTTAGACATATTACAATCATAAGATTTCATAATCAACAAACCCACTTCATAAAGCTAAAATTTAGTAATTGAGAGAAATCATCGGTTCATAGAGTATTTTCATCATAAATCATCAATTAAACAGAAATACAATCATAATATGACATTAGTAACCATTTGAAGAAAGAACCCATGAGATTGAGTAAAACCCTAGGTTTTTCATGAACTTGAAAACTTTGAAAACTTCTTTGAAATTGACTATAGGGTGAAAGCTAACCTTAGATGAAGGATCACCAAACCTTGATTAAGATTCCCCAAGAAATTTGATGAAGAAATGCCTTGAATCCAAACCCTAGCTCCCACTTCTTCTTCTTCCTTTAGTTAGATAGAGAATTATTGATAAAGGAAGAACTTTGGGGTTTTGATTTGGGTGTTTTGAATAATGTGGTAAAAGACTTAGAACTATATATATAACTATATAAAATGACCGCACAACATTACAATTTAAATAAGAAATTACCAAAAAGGACTTCACTTGGCAGCCTCGTCCAGGCTCACAACCACTTGGACGGTCCGTGAAGGGACCACGACCCATGGTCCTCTAGGAAGTAGCTCCATTTTCTTGCCAAACCTTCATGAAACCATGACATGATCATAGGGCCTCGCATGATCTGTGATCAACACCACGAGTCGTGGTGGAGGTCGTGGTCTAGCTTTAGACTCATGGATGCAAGGCCTTGGAGCCTTGACAGCAAGTCGCCCTCACACCCATGTTCACGCCTTGTCAAGGGAACCATGACCCGTGGTGGCGCCCGTGGTCCCTTGACAAGTAGGTCCTAAACTTTGCAACATCCTTACCAAACTAAGGCAACCCCACGAGCTTTCCCACTGCCCGTGGTCATGACCACGAGTCATGAAGTGGCTCGTGAAGGGGAGCCTTGACTTGGCACCAAACTAGGGCATACTACCTTGCCACCACGGCTCGTGGTGGCCACCATGGGTCGTGAAGACCCTCGTGGTGATGTGGTTAGGCCTAGTTTTTAGAAAGCCTTGGTCCCTCACCATGGCTTACACCCAAAACCTTTAGCCATTGCCCTTAATCTTGACATTAACCCCCACATTTAGGCACTAGTTTAACCTATTATTTTTTGAGTCGTTAAAGTCAATTTCTATTCCTATGGCTGATTTGAACATATTCACACTTTCCTATTGAATCTTAAACATGTACCACTCCCTGTGGGATTCGACCCCAACTCATTTAGTTGGGTTATATAATGACTAGCGATCGTTGACACTTAGAATTGGATGAAGTATCTTTTATATGTTAAGCACTAGAGATGATGAATCTGTTGGAACATGTAACCCAAATGTTGCTCCAGATGTCCCATATGTTGCAACATATAACCCATCGATAGCAACATGTCACCCAAATGTTTTTATAGATGACCAAAATGTTGCTACATATGACTCATATGTTGCTACAGATGATGCATATCTTGCAACATCTGAATCAAATGTTGCTACAGATGCCTATATATTGCAACATATGAGCCATCTGTAGCAACATCTAACCCATCTGTTATAACATATGACCTAACTATTCGTACAAATAACCCATTTTTATAATTTTAGGTTGTGCATTCATGACTTGTCCTAACAGTAAAGGAATAGAAAATTCCATATTTGATTACTCTAAGGTTGGTTGAAACCTTATTAGATCCTATAGTGGATAGAGTTAAAAGGGAGTTGGTTTGAGAAAGAACCATCAAAAGGGCAAGAGTTGATGACGACTTAGTTGTTTTTAATTATGATATGATCGATGCAGCTGTAAGGGCTGGTGTTAATATTGGTGTGGGTACTAGTGTTGGTGTTTGTGTTTGTGTTGATGTTGATGTTGTTGGTGGTGGTATTTGTTCTGGTGTTGGTGTTGGTGTTGGTTGACAAAGTGTTGGGGTTACCTCTTGTAGTCGATGCTCTGGCTTTTTATGTGAGAAGTGCAAGAAACATGATGATTATTATATCATGTATCTTAAAACATTGAGCAAGGTTTTTAATGAATTTAAATATAAGAGGGGGTCTGGGTCACTCCATCAAACAAGGTTCGGGATCCTAATACTCCACAGATCAAAAGGAGAAAAAAAATCCTTTATCAAGGCAATACAGAATTTGAAGAAGAAAATATTTGGAGAATTGTCAATGGCAGTAACGGAGAAGCTGGAGCTCAAGCTGGAGTTGAAGCCAATGAATATTTATAAGATGGTGCCTGTAGCTAAAAAGGCTCAACTGTTGGAACTGATGGATGTAAAGGAACTGCGTGCACAATACAACATGCATCATTTTAGTGGAAATGATTTTAGGGTGATGACAAGCATGAAAATTTGATGGGAAGACTCAATATTTTTTCTCTATTAACCTTCAATTTATAATGTTTGTGTAACGATTTGGAAAACTAGTAGGTGAAACTAGAGCCTAACGAGTGTGTCATTGAGTTTGATATGGGGTTTGAAGGTGTAGAATGAGTTCCCAGGTTTAGGTTGAGGGGTTAAACGTCAAGGTACGACCTCCCAAGGACCAACCCAAGGTTTTTTAGGGGCCCTAAAGACTAACCCCAAGGCTGCCCCAAGAACCAAAAGTTGTCAAAAACAGCACCATTTATCGATGGGCACCCACGAGCCGTGGGTGGACTCACTCCCCGTAGGTGGGGGTCGTGGATCGAGGCTTGACCTCCCCTGTTCCTCCTATGATCCAGCTGCAAACCACGACTTGCTAGCACAGCTCGTGGACCCACCCACGGTCAGTGGGTGGGGTTTCGTGAGTGGCACTTGTAAAAGTTATCCAATTCGGCTAAAGGTAAGGGTAGGTTGGTAAATTCCGAATTAATTAGTTTTGGGTTGGGGATGGTTTTTATTATTTTATTTCACTTATTTAAGGCTTTTTAAAGTATTAAACTCCCTTTTCCAATTGATTATTTCCAAAACACAAAATAGAAACTACCCTCTCCAAATAATTCTCTCTCTATAAACCACCATTGGAGAAGAAGGAGGCAAGATTTGAAACTCAAGATTTCATCTTCCTCACCCAATTTTCGTGGATTTTCTTCCATATAGGTATGGTAGTCTTTATCCTTGATTAAGTTTCATTCAAGGAGCCCTCTAAAAAGATGATTTCAAGTTTCCAAAATCCCCAAAAAATCTAGGGTTTCAATCTAAGCATGGGTTCAATTCCAAAATGTTTTCATAGGTTTATATGTGATGAATTATGAATGAATTGGTTAATTAATGGTGAATTATGATATATTTCTTCTATGAACCCATGATTCCTCCAAAATACTAAATTATGAATTGTGATTTGGAATTGATTGATTATGATAGAATGTTGAATTGCTTATGTCTATATTGAATTAGTTATTTAATCATGATATTTTTCTTATCTAACATAGTATTCTATATTCTTGGGTTTAGATTGATTCATAGCCTTGAAGGGCAAAGTTTGAAGGATCTATCTACGATCATGATGTGAAGTATATGCATGTGGTTACAATGAAAGTATTATGATCATGTTTAGGATGCAATTGTGTTATTATTGAAAGATTATTCTCAATCGACACTTCTGAATGATGATGATAGAATGTTAAGGGTTTCTACAATGTAATGTTACATCTTGAATTGGTAGGCCTATGGCATCCTCTTCTTGTGTAAATGAAAGTAATGTTGATCGAAAAATCATGAATTGGTAGGCTTAGGGTATCCTCTTCTTGTATATGTGAATGTGATCTTGATTGAAGTGCCTTTAATTGGGAGGCTTATGAAATGACCCAAAAGGTTCTTAAAAGTGTGCTTCGGAAGTTACCGGAAACTTGTTTAGCTATATCAAAAAAAAAAAATCCATTTCGTTTTTCAAAAATTTGACTTCATATTCTTGTTTAGGGGGTCAAATTGAGTGGGAAATGGGTCTAACCCAAATTTTAGAGCAACCGTATCAAAATTCGAAATTTCCAAGTGAAGCCTTTTTCGAGGGTCTACTTTGGAGGGTCATATCTCCTAGCACACAAATTATT
>JAJONY010019720.1:0-87176 GCA_029582405.1 Solanum gandarillasii | reverse complement strand
GTTTTTTTAGGGTTTAAAGTTTAGGGCTTTGGGTTCTTTAGGTTTAGGGGTTTTTAATGTTTTCTTTATGGTTTTATTTGGGTATTTTAGGTTTAGGGTTATTTTTTAGAGGGATTTAGTGTTTTTTTGTGTTTAAAGTTTAGAGTTTTTTTTGTTTAGAGTGTATTTTACGGTTTAGGAGTTTTTATGGTTTTGTTTATGGCATTTTTAGGGTTTCTTTCGTTTAAGAGTTTTAGGTTTTTTTTATGGTTTTAAGGATTTTTTAGGGTTTAGGGTTTCTTAGGGTTTTTAGAATTTTTAGGATTTTTTAGGTGTTAGGGTTTCTTAGGGCAAATGATTTAGGGTATAGATTGTATGCCCTAAGGATTAGGACGTAGGCCCTACGGTGTAGGGTGTACCATTTTGCGTTTAGGGTTTAATCCCTAAGGTTTAGGGTAGATCCTACAATTTAGTGTTTTAGTGTTTTACGGTTTTTAGTTGTTTTTAGGGTCCTTTACGGTTTAAAGTTAAGGGTTAAGGGTTTGTTAGGGGTTTTTAGGGTGTATTTATTCATAGTCTTAGAGTTTTTGATCAAGACTTTATGCCCTAAGGTTTCGATATTAGACCCTAAGGTTTTGGGTTTATGACTTTGGATTGATCGTTTAAGCCATATGGTTTAGGGTTTAGGGTATAATTCTTAAGGTTTAGGCCGTACGGTTTAGGGGTTTTTAAGGGTTTAGGATTTTTTTATGGTTTATCAGTTAGGCTGTAAAATTAAGGCTGTAGAGTTTAGATCCAATAGTTTAGGGTTTTTATGGTTTTTTTAGAAATTTATGTTCATGGTTTTTTTTAGGTTTAGGGTTTAGGGATTTGGGTTCCTTAGGTTTAGGGGGTTTTAACGTTTCCTTTAGGGTGTTTTTAGGATTATTTTAGGGTTTTTTAGGGTTTAGGGTTTCTTACGGCTTTTTTGGATTTTTTTTTAGGGTAAAGGGTTTCCTAGGGTTTAGGTTGTCTTAGGGCTTTGGGTTTTGATTTTGGGCCCTAAGTTTTAGGGTTTAGTCCCTAAGGTTTTGGGTTACGATTTACGGATAAGGGTTTAAGCCCTATGGATTAGGGTTTATGTTATTGTCCTTATGGATTAGGCCCTACAGTTTAGGGTTTTTAAGGGTTTAGTGTTTTTTAGAGTTGAGGATTTAGGCCCTAAGGTTTTAGGATGTATAGTTGAGATCCTACGGTTTATGATTTTTATTGGTTTAGTTTTTAGGGTGTTCTAGGGTTTAATTTTTAGGGATTTTTAGGTTAGGGCTTTTTAGGGTTTAGAGTTTAGGGTTTTGGGTTCTTTAGGTATAGGGGCTTTTAAGGATTCCTTAAGGATGCTTTTAGGTGTTTGTAGGATTTTTGAAGGGGTTTTATTGTTAGGGTTTAGGGTTTCTAAGGGCTTTTAAGTATATTTTAGGGTGTAGGGTTTCTTAAGGCTTTTATGGATATTTTTATATCGGGGTTTCTTAGGGCCTACAGTTTAGTGTTTAAGGTTTTGATTTTAGGACCTAAGATTTATAGATTAGGCATGAAGGTTTTTGGTTTAGGCCCTAAGGTTTTGGGTTTATGATTTTGGGTAAGGTTTTAAGCCCTAAGGTTTAGGGTTTAGGGTAAAGTCCTAAAGGTTTAGGCCCTATGGTTTAGGGTTTTTTTTTCCAGGTTTTAGTGTTTCTTAGAATTTAGGATTTAGGACCTAAGGTTTAGGGTATAGAGTTTAAATCCTATAGTTTAGGGTTTTTTAGGGCTGAATGTTTGGGGTTCTTTATGTTTATTGTTTTTTTTTGGATATAGGGTTTAAGGATTTGGGTTCTTTAGGTTTAGGGGTTTTTAAAGTTTATTAATGGTGCTTTTACGGTTTTTTAATGTTTTCTTTTTAGTTTTTAGGGTTTTTATGGTTTAGAGTTTCTTAGGGCTTAGGTTTTAGGGTTTAAACTTTAGGCCCTAAGGTTTAGGTTTTATTATTTAAAGCCGAGTTGCGGGGTGAAATCAACTAATGTCGCCGAATGGGTGACATCTGGATGGTTTTTATAAAGCCACGAGTTTTGACTTTCAACCTTTTTCTTTTTCTCTAATTCTCAATTTTTGCAAAATCGCACCTACTTAGTATTTTCAAAATTTTTGCATCTCGTGAGTAATTAGTTGATTTAGTAGTGCTTGGATCTGTACTAATCTGTTGCATAGCATCACAGTCTTGACTTAATCTACCTAAAAGGTCGGTCAGCAAACCCTGCATTTAATTGTGATATGTATACTCTCATTACAAGTAATTTTATCTAATATCGTGTACAGTGCCTTTCTGATAAACTTAGATTATTCAAGTGCCTCTTTTGATTCACGAATCCAACCCATATGTTTTAAATTGTGGAATCCCGTTCTAATGATTTAGCATGAATGAAATTTTATGAGGTGCTCCTACATATTATTTAAGTTTGGCAAAGGTTGAGAAAGTTGTAAGCTTAATTGATCTAGTGCATGTTTTGATTTTGTTTTCGAGAGTTGCAGGGTTGAGGTCGAGAAGATAGGTTGGAAATAGGCACATTGGGCTGTTTGGTTGTTTGTCTAATGATCCCATCTCGCCTTTAATTTCAATCTATTCATGATATGGATTCTGTAACATTGAGCGAGAAGTCTTTGGAAATCGAAACCCTTTGGCGACTTGCCGAAAGGATTTTCCCATCATCGACTTGTTAACATTTTTTAGCCAACTCCTATCAGCGAGCTCTGCCTAGCTCGCAAAATCAACTTTGCAATTTGCTGATCTGATCGGTAAGCTTTTCTACAATTATAGTCGTTTTAAACTTCTTCCCAACTCTTCGCAGAAATGGCTAAATCTAAAGCTACAGGAAGAAGAAGGCCGCCTCAAGGAAAAACAAAATGGATTACAATCAACGAGGATGCAGCTCTATCCAGAAGCAAGGTTGCTAAACTTTCCACAACTGGTTGAAAAGACAAGACACTTGAATTATCAGATTCAAGCACAGACACTAATGGCTTTTATAGAAATGACCCCAACCAATCTGAAAGCGAAACTGCGAGATCTGATGAGGATGATCTGTTCATAGCACAGAGGGCTAAGCGGCGAACTAAGAAGCTGAATGATCCATCCAAGATCAAGACTCCATGGTCTACCACCATTACACCTATAGTTCCAGAATAGGCAATTGTATTAGCTCCTCCATTACGGGGTCCTCTGCCTAAGTCAATGAATCGAGTAAAGTCTGAGGGGCTGAGGACAATTTTGGAGGAAAAGTATCTATCCATAGACGGGGTTATAGACAGGCACCCAGAATAATGGAGTGCCTGAGGTACCACAAGTTCCAAATCTTCACTAAACCCCGTGGCGTTTATATTCCAAACTAGGTAAGAGAGTTCTACAGTGCATACAGTGCACTAATACCCCATAAGTGGGGTACCACGACCCATGGTGGTGCCCGTTGTCCCTTAGGCAGTAGCTTCCATAAGTGTGCCAACACCCCACGAGACCTCCCACGATCCGTGGTTACGACCACGAGTCGTGGTGGAGGTCGTGGTCTTGAAGCCATAGCAAGGCCTTCCATGCATTTCATCCACATGCCAAGGCATGTTCAGGAGCCACCCTCCCCCTCTTTAAGTACACTAAAGCCCGTTAGGGTGCCCGTGGTGCCTTGGGCAGTAAATCCTCTAAAATGTTCCAACTCCTTAAAAACCAAGCGAGTCTCACGCCCACTTTCACGAGTCATGAAGTGGACCACGACTCGGGGTCCCTCTCGTGGAGGTTGGGGCAGTGTCTAGGACAATCGGAGGATCCCCTCCCTTGGCCAAGGCCACTCCACGAAGCCTCCCACTGGCCGTGGTCATGACCACGAGATGTGGTGGTGGCCGTGAAGTTTGAGGCAGTAGCTCCAAGTTTGGGGCAGCCTTGGCCTTTATCCTTGGCTTACCCCTTTTCCTTGGCACTCCTCTCTTAGGCCTTGACTCCTAAACCCCCATATCATTCTTAGATGGTCTACTAATTTAGGGGAAATTAATTTATAGCTTTTGACTTTCCGTTCAGGCTATAGTTCAACCTACGAATTTTCTGGGTTGTTACAGAAACCTTGTCATACGCCTTTGCCATTATCCAATTTAATCACCACATTGCTCCCAATAGTAGGTTTTTTAATCTGATGGATAATTTCTTGTGCTAACATAATGTTCTCAGATATGCTCCTACCCTTAACAAAGCTTGACTGGTTAGGGGAAATCAGGCAAGGTAGAATAGGGGCCAATTTGAGGCATAAAAGCATAGAAATAATCTTGTTAGTGAAATTGCTCAGGTTGATGGGTATAAACTCAAAGAATTTATTAGGATTTTTCACTTTGGGAAGAAGGACTAGGCAGGCATGTGAGAAATACTTAAGGTTTAAGCCTTATGGTTTAGGTTTTAGGGTATAATCTTTAAGGTGTAGGCCGTACGGTTTAGGTTTTATTTTGGGTTTAGGGGTTTGTTAGGGTTTAGGAATTCACCCCTAATGTTTAGGGTATAGAGTTTAGATCCTATGGTTTAGGGGATTTTAGGGTTTTCTTTAGTGTTTTTCTTAGAGATATTTTAGTGTTTAATGTTAAGGGTGTTTTAGGTTTTGGGTTGTTTTACGTTTTTGGGTTTAGGGATTTTGGTTCATTAGGTGTAGGTGTTTTTAAGGTTTTCTTTAAGGTGTTTTTATGTTTTTTTTAGGTTTTGTGTTTTTTTGGTTTCTTTTAAGGGGTTTTATGGTGTTTTTAGGGTTTCTTATGGTTTTTTTTCAAGAATTAGGGTTTCTTAGGGTTTAGATTTTAGTCCCTATGGTTTCGGGTTAAGGCCCTAAGGTTTAAGGTCTACGATTTAAGGTTTAGGGTTTAATCCCTAAGGTTTAGGATTTAGGATATAGTCATTAAGGTTTAGGACTAAAGTTTTGGGTTTTTTTAGGATTTAGGATTTAGGCCCTAAGGTTTACGGTATTGAGTTTTGATCCTACTGATTAGGGTTTTTTAGGTTTACTTTTTTTAAAGGTCTAGGGGTTTGGGTTCTTTAGGTTTAGAGGGCTTTATGATTTTTAGGGTGTTTTAGGGTTTATTAGGTTTAGTGTTTTTTATGATTTTTAGGTTTTTTTTAGGGTTTAGGGAGTATTAGCGTTTTTTAAGTTTTAGGTTATATAGGGTGTCTTAGTGCTTATGGTTTAGATTTTAGGCCCTATGGTTTAGGGTTTAAGTCCTAAGGATTACGGTTTACAATTTAGGGTTAAGGATTTTTTGCATAGACCTTAAGGTTTTGGCCCTACGATATATGGTTTTTCAAGGTTTAGGGTGTAGGATTTATGCCCTACCTTTTAGGGTATAAAGCTTAGATCCTATAGTTTAGGGGTTTTTTTTTCGGAGGGGGGGGGGGATAACAATTTTTTAGGGTTTAAAGTTTAGGGCTTTGGGAACTTTAGGTTTAGGGTTTTTAGTGTTTTCTTTAGGGTATTTTTTTTGGTATTTTAGGTTAAGGGTTATTTTTTAGAGGGTTTTAGGGTATTTTTTTGGGTTTAAAGTTTAGAGTTATTTCTGTTTTGGGTGTATTTTAGGGTTTAGGAGTGTTTATGGTTTTCTTTATGTTATTTTTAGGGTTTCTTTGGTATAAGGGTTTTAGGTTTTTTTATGGTTTTAATTTTTTTTTAGGGTTTAGGATTTCTTAGGGTTTTTACGATTTTTAGGATTTTTTATGGGTTAGGGTTTCTTAGGGCAAATGATTTAGGGTTTAGATTGTATTCCCTAAGGTTTAGGTCTTAGGCCCTAGGGTTTAGGGTTTATCATTTTGGGTTTAGGGTTTAAGCCCTAAGGCTTAGGGTAGATCCTAGAGTTTAGTGGTTTAGGGTTTTTAGTGGTTTATAGGGTACTTTAGGGTTTAAAGTTAAGGGTTAAGGGTTTGTTAGGGGTTTTTATGGTGTATTTTTTCATAGTCTTAGTGTTATCAATTTAGACTTTAGGGCCTAAGGTTTTGATTTTAGGCCCTCAGGTTTCGGGTTTATGGCTTTGGGTTTATGGTTTAAGCCCTATGGTTTGGGGTTTAGGGTGTAATTCTTAAGGTTTACGCCGTACGGTTTAGGGGTTTTTAAGGATTTGGGATTTTTTTATGGTTTGAGATTTAGGCTGTAAGATTAAGGGTGTAGAGTTTAGATCCAACAGTTTAGGGGTTTTTATGGGTTTTTTAGAAATTTATGTTCATGGTTTTTTTAGGTTTAGGGTTTAGGGGTTTGGGTTCCTTAGGTTTAGGGTGTTTTAAGATTTCCTTTAGGTTATTTTTAGGGTTTTTTAACGATTATTTTAGGGTTTTTTAGGGTTTATGGTTTCTTACTGCTTTTTCGGATTTGTTTTGGGTAAAGGGTTTCCTACGGTTAAGGGTCTCTTAGTGCTTAGGGTTTCGATTTTGGGCCCTAAGGTTTAGGGTTTAGGCCCTAAGGTTTTTGGTAACAATTTAAGGATAAGGGTTTAAGCCCTATGGTTTAGGGTTTAGGTTATTGTCCTTATGGATTAGGCCCTACATTTAAGGGTTTAGGCTTTTTTAGAGTTTAGGATTTAGGCCCTAAGGTTTTAGGGTGTATAGTTGAGATCCTACGGTTTATGATTTTTATGGGATTTTAGGGTTTTCTACGGTTTTTTAGGGTTTTTTAGGTTAGGGCTTTTTAGGATTTAGAGTTTAGAGTTTTGGGTTCTTTAGGTATAGGGGCTTTTAAGGATTCCTTAAGGATGTTTTTAGGGCTTTGTAGGATTTTTGAAGGGGTTTTATTGTTAGGGTTTAGGGTTTCTTAGGGCTTTTAAGTATATTTTAGGGTGTAGGGTTTCTTAAGGATTTTATCGATATTTTAATATCAGGGTTTCTTAGGGCCTACAGTTTAGTGTTTAAGGTTTTAATTTTAAGACCTCAGATTTACAGGTTAGGCCCGAAGGTTTTGGGTTTAGGCCCTAAAGTTTTGGGTTTATGATTTAGGGTAAGGTTTTAAGCCCTAAGGTTTAGGGTTTAGGGTAAAGTCCATAAAGTTTAGGCCCTATGGTTTAGGGTTTTTTTTCTAGGTTTTAGTGTTTCTTAGAATTTAGGATTTAGGCTCTAAGGTTTAGGGTATAGAGTTTAAATCCTACAGTTTAGGGTTTTTTAGGGATGAATGTTTTGGGTTCTTAAGGTTTATGGTTTTTTTAGGATATAGGGTTTAGGGATTTGGGTTCTTTAGGTTTAGGGGTTTTTAAAGTTTCTTAATGGTCTGTTTAGGGTTTTTAGAGTTTTTTTAGGGGTTTTAATGATTTTTTAACGCTTTCTTTTTAGTTTTTAGGGTTTCTTAGAGTTTTTATGGTTTAGAGTTTCTTAGGCCTTAGGTTTTAGAGTTTAGATTTAAGGCCCTAAGGTTTAGGTTTTAAGATCTAAGGTTTAAGGCTTACGATTTAGCGTTTAGGGTTTAAGCACTAATGTTTAGGGTTTAGGGTTTAGTCCTTAACATTTAGGCCTTATGGTTTAGGGTTTAGGATGTAGGCCATAAGGTTCAGGGAATAGAGTTTAGATCTTACGGTTTAAGTTTTTAAGGTTTTTAGGATTTAATGTAAATGGTTTTTTTAGGCTTAGGGTTTTTTTTGATGGTTTAGAGCACTGGTCCTTTAGGTTTAGGTATTTTTATTTTTTCTTTAGGTTGTTTTTAGGGTTTTTTTAAGGTTAGTTTAGAGTTTCTTTAGGGTTTCTTAGGGTTTGTAGGGGTTTTCATTGTTTTTTAAGGTTTAGGGTTTCTTAATGTTTAGGATTTCTTAGGGTTTATAATTTAGACCATAAGGTTTAGGGTTTAGGTGTTATGGTTTATGGTTTACAATTTAGAGTTTATACCCTACGGTTTACAATTTAGGGTATAATCTTTAAGGTTTTTGCCCTATGTTTTAGGATTTTTTTAGGGTTTTGGATTTAGACCTTATGGTTTAAGGTATAAAGTTTACACTTTGCAGTTTAGGGTATTTAGGGTTTTTAGGTTCTTTATGGTCTTTTAGGGTTCAAATTTTAGGGTTTTTTAAGGTTTAGGATTTAGGGCTTTGGGTTCTTTAGGCTTAGGGGTTTTAAATGTTTTAATTATGGTTTTTTAGATTTAGGGTTTTCAAGGTTTTTTTAGTGTTTTTTAAGGATTTAGTGTTTCTTGGGGGGGTTTTGGGGTTTTTTTTAGGGTATAGGGTGTCACGACCCAGGGGTACACCCTTGATGTAACATGGTATACAATACCCTGAGAGGTCTCATATAAGTCACTTAGCTTTCATAAAATAAGATAATAGAATTTCGCAGAAATTTAAAACATTTCAATAACATCAAAGTCTTTTATAAATTGAGCGGAAGTCTAATACACTTTTCTCAAACCATCTAAAACATGAATATTTTTGGCACGCAACCCACACAATAGTTCTGAGCAATAAAATGAAAGACATAGAACATGGTGGCTATCTCCTCGAATTCTATGAGGACTACCAAAACTTCAATCCTTGTTCTACATGATCCTAGCCACGGGGGTAGGAATCAATATCGCCAGACTGTACATTTGATAAGAATGTAGGCCAGAGTATGTGTTAGTACAAATATGTACTAAATATGATAAGTTGCATAAATCTTCAACATAAGCATTAGTCAACATAAGAAATAAGCCATAAGCATAAGAGATAACAATATAGTCATAGGCATAATCAATGCACATAAATCATCGTAATGTAAGAGGAGCATTTCTCAACCAACCTCAACCAATCCTTATCTAGGACTAGGATAACCCACCTCTAATCATCCATATCAATGAAGGCAACCCTAGCAACAATCCAATGTAATCATACAACAAACAAGCAAATGTCATATTAAATCATACTTACGATACTTTCTTGATGTAACCTTGATTCGTCATAAACATGCTACTTCGATTAGGGACTAGTCCCTCTTTAGTTATCTCTACTATTCATGGAAAGTACTTCTTTACTAGTCCAAGACAAAACATTACTCTTGAATGCTTATGATTTACCAATTCAAGACTATCTAGGAAAAGCACCTTAGTATGGTAGAAAAAGCTATCATGGAAGGTATCCTCTCATGCAAGTCCAAGCCACTCAAGGAAAGGTACTATTTCTTAATCCAAGCTACCAATGAAATGATTTGGCCTTACCAAGTCATGCTATCATGCAAGCATTCTATTATGCTAGTCCAAGCTAACCTTAGGAAGGGTACAATTTCTCAATCCAATGTTATCCATGATATATACTACTCATGCTACCATGCATGGTCTTGCCTTACCATGTCATGAAGGGAACTCATTTTATATCTTCAAGCTATCATATTCAAACATTCTTTGATTCATTCTAGGTGAGCAAACCTTTCAACCTAGAATCATTCAATGTGAGAAAACCTTTAACATTAATACATTCATACATTCATAAAGTAGATCATGTGGGTAAAGTCCTTCCACAACAATTCTATCTACTAATATACCATTATAATATAAGCTTCACACTCAAAGCCCTAGAAATCAACATTCATAACTACAAGCCTTACTCTCAAAGAAATACTTCTTACAATAATCACATATGCCTAGGTCTCAAGACATTCAAATCACATGCTTTATTCTTAAGAAATTCTAATCATATATCATCATATAGATTTAATCTCAACAATTACTAAGAATAATTAATCATGTATATTTTAATATAATTCAATTCATGTGTATATGTTTTACTTTCAACCAATCTACTATAGATATCATCAATCCTAGAAGATTATCTCTAAATCCTCAATTTCCCCTTTCAAGGAACAAAACCCACTTACTTCAATTTTATCTTTCTAGACATGGGTTATGCATAGATACATGCAATTTCATCCTAAAAACAGGATTTACTATCAATTCCATCATAATCAATCATTATCCACTCAATTGGACCAATATTCATCAATAACCACAACATTGAAAGAAACCCTAACTCAAATTGGGGATTTCATCTTCACAATTGGGGAAAACTAGTCAAATCCATGGATGAAAGGAGTCTATGGATGAAAAGCTATTATACCTTAGTCACAAAGCCCACAAAAGCTTGTGGATTGGAGACTTGACCTTTATCCTAGCTACAATCTCCATTTTCTTCTTCAAGTTCTAGAAAAAAATATTTGAGAGGAAGAACTTTGGATTCTTTTGGGGTCTTGGAAATATTGACCTAAATGGTGAGGTTAAAGGGTTAAAATCACTTACATAGGGGTCCTAGACTTAGGTAAAATGACCTCTGATTGATTTAATAAAAACTGAAAAAGACCCATGTAGCCTTGATTAAACCGTCCAACCCACGACCCATGAGACCTCGCTGATGGACCGTGGATGGACCTATGGTCCATCCTGGTCATGCGTGATCTGGTAAGAGATTTTTGGCCACCTACGGTTCCCTTAGCCACGAGCCCTGGACCCATCGACAGGGCGTGGGTCCTGGCGTGGTTATTGTCTTAGGCAGTCTTCTTGGTGCCCATCCACGGACCCACCTAAGGTTCGTTGTCCCATCCACGGGCCGTGGGTGGCCCTCGTGCATAGGCACCTAAATGTCACCAAGAGTGCTATTTACCTTTTTTTGGATACGGGATGTTACATAGGGTTTCATAGATCTTACAGTTTAGGGTATAGATTTTAGGCCATAAGGTGTAGGGTTTAGGCCTAATGTTTAGGGTTTACGATATAGGGTTTAGGGTTGAAACCTTAAGATTTAGGGTTTAAGCTATAGTCCATAAGGTTTAGGCCACATGGTTTAGACTTTTTTTAGGGGTAAGGATTTTAGCCCTAAGGTTTAGGATGTAAAGTTTTCATCCTACGGTTTACGATTTTTTTACGATTTTTAAACTTTTTTAGGGTTTAAAGTTTTCGGTTTTATTAAGTTTATGGTTTTTTTAGAGTTTAGGGCAATAGGTTCTTTAGGTTTAAGAGTTTTTAAGGTTTATTTTATGGTGATTTTAGTGTTGTTTGAGGTTTCAGGTTTTTTGGTGTTTTTTAGTTTTTAGGGTTTTGGGTTTCTTAAGGTTTAGGGTTTCTTAGGGATTAGGGTTTTAGTGTTTCGATTTTAGTCCTTAAGGTCTAGGATTTATGATCTAGGGCTTAGGGTTTTAGCGATAAGATTTAGTGTTTTGGGTATAGTTGTGTAGGTTTATGGCCTATAGTTTAGCGATTTTTTAGGTTTTAGGGTTTAGGCCGTATGATGTAGGGGGTTTTACGGGTTTATAGGGTTTTATAATGGGTTTTAGTGTTTCTAAAGATTTTTAGGGTTTATGAGGGTTTAGGGTTTCTTAGGGTTTAAGGTTTTTTAGGTTTATGGTTTATGCGCTAAGGTTTTGTCACGACCCAAGGGTACCCCCTAGACGTAACATGGAACATAGGACCCTGAAAGGCATCATGTAAGCCACTTAGCATACCACGACATAAAGTAATAGGACAATAAGAGTAAAAATGCATTTAAGTCCAAAAGTTTCATAAAAGCAAAGCGGAAGTCTAGACTATCTCAATTAGCAATCTATTACAATCGAAGTATCAAATAAGGTCACAACCCTTACAAGATAGTTCTCAAATTAAAGTACATGAAAGGAAACTAGAAAATCATCATTCATCCTCGAACCATGAGAACACACCAAAAACAAGGAGAATAGTTGATCCAAGCTTTGACCAAGAAGGAGATCACCTCAAGAACCGAACCCTACACTTATAGAAAAATGTAGAAGAAATAATCAAATATGCACTAAGTATGATAGCCGTGCACAAAATCATGAAATCATGCTAAAAGGGACATTTTAGTGGAAGAGCGTGCACATTACCAAGTTTAAGAGTCCTCATGATGATTAGTCCAAAATCATAATCAACATATAGGTCATCATATCATAACGGAAACATACCATAAAAACCCGCAAAGCATCCTTGTGCAATGCATGAATAAGATTCCATAATCCTACCTATACTAAGGAAAGCTTATTGAGTAACTATAGTTCATAAATCATATTCTTGTTCATATTATCATAGTGGGATTAGCCTTAACCGACATAGACCATTTGAGCTAAATCATGGAATCTGGTGTCTACCCCACACCAAAAAGGGGTTGTCCTACTTGCCTAAGGTAAAACTATACTCATAGCTTAGGTGGATCCACTAGCTAAAGACCTATGTAGGCACATAGTTTCTGGGATAAGGAGATTGCTTCTATAAACCCGGAATCAACTATGGTAGAAGGTTTCCATCTCATGAGATACATACTTTGGGAACCCGGACTCAACTAATGTAAAAGGAACCAATTAGAAAAGCCAGACTCAACTAGTGAATAAGCTCCCATCTCATATTCATATCCACTCGGTGCTAAGCATTAATTCCCTTTGAGTTCATATTAAGTCTTGACTTAAGTCCATAAATATGGAAGAATGTCTTGAAACCCAATCCAACACAACTCATACTAAAGCTCATAGATTCATTAGGCGACACTAGTCTTCCAACCTTATAACCACTACATATGACTAACCTTTCACATCATATCATATTCATGCAAAAGTGTACATGAGGATAATCATCCAACAACACAACAACTAGATCACAATCGTAGTCACTTTACTCTCAAAGTGTTCATAAAGCATATTCATAAATCTCATAATCAAGCATAATTCATATACTTTGCCCTTCAAGGATCATAGATCATATTCCATAAAACCATCTAGAATTACTACATTAGACATGGATGATAACATAATTTAGGTAATTCTCTTACTACATGCATAACTCTATCATATTCTACTTGTATCAAAGCGATACCCCCACAATTAGATCCAATTTGGGTAAATAGGGGAATTCATGGATTCTTGAGGAGTTCATCATAAGAATAGTAATAATTCATCAATTTGATCATTATATAAAGTAATTAAACCATTAGAATCATTTTTTATGTGATTCCATGACTTGGAGTAAAACTGTTGCTTTTTGAAACTGAGTTTGGAGAAAATCCATGGATGAATACTATCCATGAATTAAGGACTACCATACCTTGATGAATAAATACCATGAATATGAGGAGAAAAGATTGATCCTTTAACCCTATCTTCATCCTTCTTCTTCTTCCTTGGAGTTCTAGAGAGAATATTTTGGAGAGGGTTTGGTTTTGATTTTGGGATTTAGAAATTATGAGAAAAGATGACTAAATTTGGTTACTTAAAATCTTTATATAGGTGTCTAAAATAGGCTTCAAACAACATCACTTAACCATTAATTTAAAAAGAAATCCCCAAAACACCCATCCACATACCTGCCGAAAGGCAATTTCCAGCCCTCACCCACGACCACCATCAACGGACCGTGGTTGGACTTACGGCCCGTGCTGGTGAACCATTTTTCTGGGTCTGGGACTTGGTTGGGCAGGACTTGACCCACGACCCCAACCTACGGGCATAGGTGGACCTACGGGGCATAGGTTTCCCTTGTGGGTCACTGTCGAGGTCACTTATTGGGTCTTTTTCTGAAGGACCCATGGTTGGTCCTTGGGGTTTAGGCCTTGACGTTCTAATACGAAAATTTAAATTTTAAGGTACGGGGAGGTACTTTCAAGGCTCTAACCTAACATCAAGCTCTTGGTAAGCCTACTAATTTCCGGAATGTAAGAATATCTCCTCCTTGGGTACATTCATCCACGAATGATGATCTAGACACCTTACGGAAATAAAGACTCAAGACTAGCAGCCCATCATGCATGAAACATCAAAATAATGCACAATTTAAAGGAGGAAATATCAACTCTATCTCAAAACATATTCAATGCAATACAAAGAGTAGGAACTACATCTAACAACCCAATATGAATGAAACAAAATATTTCTCATATTTATATGAGGAACTACCTTCTCAAATTAAGATAATGCTTAACACAACATCATGGAGCCAATATGCAATTACTCTCAAAAGCATACTAAAGCATGTTTATCAAAACATCTCATGAAGTCTAATAGGAAACTCCTACTAAATGCACAACAACATGAGGAATATAAATCTTGAAAACTCACTTTCTCACTAAATCATTAATTTCATAAGGAACAGGCATATCATAAGGAAATCATGGAAAGACTCATATAACACACATGACTTCCAAAACACTAAGACTCAAGATTAACAATTTTTCTCAAGCTTGAATAAGAGTAGAAGAAAAGAGATGAGGATATCGAGACTTCATATTGGTGTTGGCCTCCCAATTAGCACCCTCAACTAAATGATTTCTCCATAAAACTTTCATGTAAGCTTAATCCTTATTTCTCAATCTCTTGACTTGATGATCTAGAATCTCTATCGGAACCTCTTCACAGGAAAGGCTTTCATCAACTCCCAACCCTTCTAGGGGAATAATGGACGCCAGATCCCCAATACACTTTTTAAGCATGGAACCATGAAATACCGGATGAACCGGGGCTAACTCATTTGTCAAATCTAACTCATAGGAATCTTTCCCAATACGCTTCAAAATTTGATAGGGCCTACATACCGCTGAGATTTTCAATAGACCCAGTCATTAACTTAAAATTCTTGATCCACTCTGCTCACATCGGCATAAGATTTTTATCTACTTGAGATTTCTCAATCTCTCTCTAATTAGCCAAACCTTCTCAATAGCTTCATAAACCGATTTGGGACCAATAAGAACAATTTCACCTACCTCAAACCAATTAATCGGTGACCTATATCTCCTACCATACAAAGCTTCAAAAGGAGCCATACTAATACTTGAGTGGTGACTATATTGTAGGAAAACTCTATTAATGGCATATGGTAATCCCAATTACCTTTTAAATCTATGACATACGGTCTCAACATGTCCTCTAAAGGTTTAATAGTGCATTCCGCTTGACCATTCGTTTGAGGGTGGAAAGCGGTTCTAAGTTTCACCTTGGTACCAAGCCCATTTTGGTATGACTTTCAAAAGTGTGAAGTAAATTGAGTACCCCGATCTAAAATGATAGATAGAGGAACTCCATGCAACTTCACTGTCTCCATTATATACAAATTGGCACAGTTTTCCGCTGAATGAGAAACCTTGAAGGGAATAATATGGGCTGATTTTGTCATCCTACCTATATTGAACCAAATAGAATCACGTTGCCTTCGAGTGCGAGGCAAACCCACAATAAAATCCATATTGATATCTTCCCACTTCCAAGTGGGAATTCGTATATCTTACAAAAAGCTTTCTGGCCTTTGATGCTCGACCATAACTTGTTGATAATTGGGACATTTGGCTACAAATTCGGCCATATCCATTTTCATACCATTCCAGCATTAGACATCCCGTAGATCACGATATATCTTGGTGGCTCCCAAATGAATAGAATACCAAGAAATATGAGCCTTATCTAAAATTTTCTCCCTCAACCCATCAACATGCAGAACACATAATCGACCTTGCTACCTAAGTACCCCATCTCTCTCTTGGGAGAAAGCCTTAACAGACTTCTTGAGTAATGACTCTTTCAATTCAACTAATACAGGATAAAGGTCTTGTTTAGATTTTACATCCACCACAAAGGACAATTCGGAGAAATTATGAACCATGAAACCACCATTGGTGGAATCCACTAATTGGACACCTAGCTGGGCCAATCTATGCACCTCTCTAACCAATTCTTTCTTTTCATCCTCTACATGAGCCAAACTACCCATGGATAATCTACTAAGTGCATCCGCTACCACATTAGCTTCGCCGGGGTGGTAAAGGACACTCATGTCATAATCCTTCAAAAATTCCAACCACCTTCTTTGTCGAAGATTCAAGTCTTTTTGGCTAAACACATATTAAATGCTCTTTTGATTGGTGAAAACATCCACATGGACACAATATAAGTAATTTTACCATATTTTGTAGGCAAATACTATGCCGCTAAGTCAAGATCATGGGTCAGATAATTTTTCCCATGTACCATAAGTTCCCTTGAAGCATAGGCAATCACCATACCATGTTTCATGGGCACACATCCCAAACCCACTCTAGAGGCGTCACAATATACAACAAAACCATCGGTACCCTCCAATAAGGTTAACACCGAAGCGGAAGTAAGTCTATCTTTTAACTCTTGGAAGCTTTTCTCACAATCCTCCGACCACTCAAACATAGCTTTATTTTGAGTCAAAGCCGTCAATGAAGAATCAATGGAGGAAAACCTTCAACAAACCTCTTATAGTAATCGGCCAAACCCAAAAATCTACTAATGTCGGAAGGAGTTAGAGGTCTAGGACTACTCTTGACCGCATCCGTCTTCATAGGATCTACCTCAATACCCATGCTTGACACAATACGACCGAGGAAAGCTATAGATCTCAACCAAAATTCACACTTGTTAAACTTCACAAAAAGTTATTTATCCTTAAGAACTTGCAACACAATTCTCAAATGGTCCTTATATTCATTCTCACTCGTAGAATAGATAAAAAGATCATCGATACACATAATCACAAACATGTCTAGGTATTGCCTAAACATTATTCATTAGGTCTATAAATGTCGTTGGGGCATTTGTTAACCCAAATGATATGACAACAAATTCATAGTGACCATACCGTGTCCAAAAGGCAGTCTTAGGAATATCAGCCCCTCTCCCCCTTAGTTGGTGATAACTCGAACGAAGTTCAATTTTGGAGAAATAGCTAGCTCTGTAAGTTGATGAAACAAGTCATCAATTCTCGGAAGGGGATATTTATTCTTGATGGTCACTTTGTTCAATTGACGATAATCAATGCACATTCTAAGAGACCCATCCTTCTTTCTAACAAACAACATTAGAGCAACCCATGGAGATATACTCGGTCGAATAAAACTCTTTTCTAATAAATCGCTTAATTGCTCTTTCAACTCTTTCAACTCGGTCGGAGCTATTCTATAAGGAGGAATGGAGATAGGTTGCGTATCTGGTAAAAGATTAATGCCAAAATATATGTCCCGCTCAGAAGGAATACCAGGTAAATCATGAAGGAAAACTTCTGGAAACTCAGTTACTATTGGAACCGACTCTAGAGAAGGGGTTTTAGACTAAACATCCATAACCCTAACAAGATGGTAAATACACCCTTTACGCAACAAACAGACTGACCGCTAGGGATAAAATTCCCCCCCCCCCCCTTCCACTCTAAAATAGACTCATTTGGAAATTTGAATTTGACCACCGGAGTCTTACAGTCTATAAAGGCATAACATGCATGCAACCAATCCATACCCAAAATCACATCAAAGTCTAACATGTCTAAGTCCACCAAATCCACCAAAGCTACTCTATGGGAAAAGGAAATGGGAACACTTCTATAAACTCTTTTAGCCACCACCGAGTCACCAACCGGGGTGGAGACCCAAAAAGGCTCTACTCACACTTTGGGGAGTATTTCAAACTTCATGGCCACTAAAGGTGTCACAAAGAAAAAAGTTGCACCGAGATCTAACAAATCATAAACATCAATAGAAATGACTTGCAACATACCGATCACCTCATCCAGGGAGCTTTCTTGGTCACCACAGGATTGAAGAGCATAAAAGTGGTTTTGCTTTTGACCATTGGGGTAGGAACTGCTAGGAGGACCTTGTTTATCTTCCCTTCCTTTAACCTTGAGCATAGGCCACTTTTCCCACAACCATAGCACCCATCTGAGCCAACCAAGCACTTGCCTTCATATTTTCTACCACATTTTATACAATTAAGCCTAGCAACATAAGAACCACCACTATTGCCTCCTTGAGGTTTAGGGTTAGACACCCTATCATTGTTGACCATTGGGGGAGCACTAGAGGAGCCTTGGTTGGAGAACCTTTGTTTGAACCTTGTTCGACTTTTTCCATCGGACCTAGCATTGGAGAAATTCCCATCACCGGTCCTAGCTCTTTTAACCTACCTATTCTTTTCTTGGAGTTTATCTTCCTCCATTTGTTGAGCATACACCATGAGACGTGATATATCCATATTATCAGGAAGTATTGTGGAATGACAATCTTTTCTCACCAATCTAGACACACCTGTCAAATACCTTCTCATCATATTCCTTGAGTCTGCCACCAAAGCCGGAGCAAACTTGGACAATTCGGTAAACTTTAGAGAATATTCTTGAACAGTCATACTCCCTTGACGAAGGTTAAAAAATTCCTCCACCTTAGCTTCGCTCAACTCTCAAGGAAAGAACCTATCAAGTAACGCCTATTTGAACACTTCCCACTCTATTGGACCCGCTCTTACCGGCCTATTGTTCTACCATTAAGTATACCATACTTGAGCCACACTCTTCAATTAATAATTGGATAGCTTATCTTTCTTTACCGAAGTCACCCCCATGGGATCAATTAGCTTATAAACCTCTTCCAAAAACTCTTGAGGATTCTCTCCCACTTTGGAACCAAGATACCCGGGAGGGTTCATTCTAGATAAATTCCTCAATTTAGAAGCCATGGAATTCACAGTAGTGTTCATAGGAGAAATCACCTCTCTAATGGCTTGGGTTATCACAATCTGCTCTAATAATTGGATAGTTGACCTAAACTCAACATGGGTCACATTCTCCATCATGGGGTCAATTAGAGCTTGGTTAACTTGAGGAGCTTGATTGCCTTGAGGAGGAGCTCCTTGATTCACATTCTCCTCTTCCACCCTACTTGCGTTCGCCCTTAGTGTATTCATTTCATGAAAACACAAGAGAAGGATAAAGAGAGGGACTTTTATAAAGTTAAGCTCTAAGGTACAACTTAAGACTAAAGAAAGAAGTTAAATTTTCTAGCATCTTATAGCCTCTCATTCATAAATGTGGCCCACTTCACACTCATGAACAAGACTCTACCAGACGTGTCTTATGAAACATCATCCTAGAACCATTCTAAACTTTGTCCTGTGATTACCAAGTTTATCACGACCTAAGGATACCCCCTTGACTTAACATGGAACATAGGACCCCGAAAGTCACCTTGTAAGCCACTTAGCATAGCATAACATAAAGTAACATAACAATAAGAGTAAAACACTCATTTAAGTCCAAAAGTTTAATAAAAGCACAGTGGAAGTCTAGACCTGTCTCAATTAGTCATCTATTACAATCAAAGTATCAAATAGGGTCACAACCCTCACAACATACTTCTCAAATGAAAGTACAACAAAGGAAACTAGAAAATCATCATCCGTCCTCGAACCAGGAGGACTCACCAAAAGCAAGGAGAATAGTCGATCCAAGCTTTGACCAAGAAGGAGATCACCTCAAGAATAGGACCCTACACTTATAGAAAAATGTAGAAGAAATATGTGTTAGTACAAAAATGCACTACGTATTATAGCCAAGCATAAATTCATGAAAACATGCTAAAAGGGACATTTTAGTTGAAGAGCATGCACTTTAAAAAGTTTACAAGTCCTCATGAAGAATAGTGCAAACACATAAGTCATAAGCATATTTAATATATAGGTCATCATATCATAATAGAGGCATACAATAAATACCCTCAAATCATCCTTCTGCAATGCATGAATAACATCCCATAATCCTACCCATACTAAGGAAAGAGTATTGAGTAAATATAGTTCACAACTCATATTCTTGTTCATATTATCATAGTGTGATTAGCTTTAACCGACAATGATCATGTGAGCTAAATCATGGCATCTGCTGTGTACCCCACACCGAAAAGGGGTAGTCCTACTTGCCTAAGGTAGAACTATACTCTTAGCTTAGGTGGATCCACTAGATAAAGACCTATGTGGGCACATATTCTATGGGATAAGGAGATTGCCTATAGAAAACTAGACTCAAATAAGGTAGAAGGTTTCCATCTCATGAGATACATACTTTGGGAGCCCGAACTCAACTAGTGTAAAATGATCCCACTTGGAATAACTGAATAAGACAAGATTACCCTGTATCTTGCATATATCAAGCATACTGAAATAACTTAATAAGACAAGTACTATACAAAAGCTAAAACAGTGGTGTCATGACCCAGGGGTACACCCTAGATGTAACATGGCGTATTTGACCCCGAAAGGGTCTCATACAAGCCCTTAGCATATCATACATAAGATAATAGAAAAGTACAGAAATGTTAAAACTTTATCCATACAATCAAAGACTTTTATAAAAGCAAGCGAAATTCTATAACTCTTTGTCTCAAACCATCTAATACATCTTTGAATAACTCTTGGGACATAGCCCATAGAATAGTCTAAGCAAAAAAAATAAAATATAAAGGACATAGTGGTCAAGCCCTCGAATGTTATGGGGACTCACCAACTTCTCTTCTTGATCTTCTATGCACCTAGCACTAGGATGGAAGTTAATATCGCCAAACCCTACATTTGATAAGAATGTAGGCCAAAGTATGTGTTAGTACAGTAATTTACTAAATCTAATGCCTAGCATAAATCATCAACATGAGAATATAAGCGGCATTAGTCAACATAATACATATACCATAATCGTAAGAGACAATAACATAAGACATGAGCATAAGAGACATCACTATAATCCATATGTTATAAGTATAAGAGACAATAACCTAATCATATGTATAATGAAAACATCTAGTTTAACATAACATAAGAGAACACTTCATAAGCCACCCCAAGGCAAGCTTGTGCAATGCATGGATAAGACCCCATAATCCCACTCATACTAAGCAAGTCACTTTAGGTCCTCATTCATGTGCATTTCCTTTTTAATCTTTTCCTTAGCTTATTTCTCATAGACTTAAGTGAAACATATCAATGAAAAAAACTTATAGCAACAATCCAAGTCAAGCATCATAGGAATAAGTCATAGGCCTATTCATCGCATAGACCATCGTAACATAAAAGTAACATACCACAACTACCCTCAAGGCATACTTGTGCAATTCATGACAAAGATCCCATAATTTCGTCCATACTAAGTAAGGACTCTTTAGTAACCATTGTTCATACTAGACTTGACCTTGTGGGAATTAGCTTTAACCGACACAGACCATCTGAGCTTAACATGGAATCCGGTGTCATACCCCACACCGAAAAGAGGTGTCCTACTTGCCTAAGGTAGAACAAAAATATATTAGCTTTTAGGTTGATCTAATGGGCTAATAACCTATGTGGGCACATAGCCTATGGGGTAAGAAGATTGTTACTAGAAACCCCAACCTTACTTAATGGGGGAGCTTCTATCTCATGAGATTACTTTTAGAAACCCGGTCTTACTTAACAGGAGAACCTCTATCTCTGTCACGACTCGGGAGTACCCCCTAGACGTAACATGGCGTACAAGATTCCGAAAAGTGTCATACAAGCCCTTAGAATATCATGAAAATAAGATAGTAGAAAAGTACAGAAAAATTTAAAAGTTTTTACAATCGAAGTCATTTTCATAAAAACAAGCGGAAGTCTTTCTACACTTTGTCTCAAACCATCTAATACAAATTTTAGAATAAAACTCTTGGAGCACAGCCCATACAATAGTCTTAACATGAAAATAAAAGAAATACAGGAAACAATGGGTTTTGTCCTCGAAGCTATGAGGACTCACCAAGATCTTCAACTCCTTAGCTCCTTAGAAACGTATCTCCAAAGTAGCACTCAAGTCTCCAAACCCCACATTTGATTAGAATGTAGGCAAAATATGCGTTAGTACAAAATGTACCAAGTATGATAGCTAGCACAACCATAAGAGCATAAGACAAGGGTTAGTCAGTAAGACATAATCCAAAATCATATGAAATACTTCATAAAACATAAACTATAAGCATAAGAGACAATTTCACAATCATAACAAGCAAAGTCTCCAACCTAAGCAACATATAAGCATAATTTGACTCTTAATCATCTATACCATAATAGAATCATTCTCAAGTAACCTCAAAAGCATACATGTGCAAAGCATGAATAGCATCCCTTAAGACAACCTAAGCCAAGTATCCCTTACTGGCCATCTTAATCATAGTCTATATACATGGTCAAGTCTTAAGCTTTTCTACAATAAGTGAACCATATGCCTAAGTAACCTCAACACACTCTTGTGCAATGTATGTAAGGCATCCCATACGACCCTTCACAGTAAGCATAACCTTTAAGTCATCATAGTCATATTTACCCCACTTTGGTCTCACTATTAGCTTACTTTATATAGACAAGGAATTCCCTCACCTTTAGTCAATCACATCATGGAAGGCAACTATAGAAATAATCTATCAAACACACATTATAAGCACAAATCATATAAACTAGAAAAGGAACATACCATAGATATCTTCAAAGCATACTTGTGCAATGTGTAAGTAAGATCCCATACTCTTACCCATACTAAGTAAGCTTCTTAAGTACCCATAGTTCAAATCTCATACTCTTATCGATACTACTATACTATTAGGGACATAAGCCTTAACCGACATTGACCATATGAGCTTACATGGAATCCGGTGTCTACCCCACACCGAAAAGAGGTCTCTCTACTTGCCGAGGGTAGAACTATACTCTTAGCTTGGATGAAACAAATGTCTAAGTAACCTATGTGGGCACATAGTAATGGGTTAAGGAGATTGATTCTAGAAACTCGGACTCAACTATGGGAGAAGGTTTCCATCTCATCAGATACCTACTTTGGAAACCCGGACTCAACTAGCGTAGAAGGAACCCATTTGGAAAGCCTTACTCAACTAGTGTAAAAACTTTCAAGGGGAAGCCGAACTCAACTATCGTATAAGCTTCCATCTCATATTCACATCCACTCAGTGCTAGGCATTAAGTCCCATTGAGTTCACATTAACTCTTGCCTTTAAGTTCATATTTGTGGAAGAATGTCTTGACACTCAATCCGCCATAACTCATACTATAGCTCATTAGATCATACATGAGCAACTATCACATTCCATGACCTAACTATGATGGCTCTATAGCCTTTGATTCAATTAGGTGAGACTAGTCTTCCAACCATAGAATCCCTATATGTGAAAAAACTTTCACATTATATAATATTTGTGCATGAGTGTGTATAGGCAATTAAACTTTTAACAATACTAAAACTAGGTCATGAGCATATTCACTTTACTCGCAAAGTGTCTCTAAAGCATGTACTAAGCTTCATATATCATACATACTATCATATCTTGCCCCTTCTGAGGGTCCAAGCTCATGCTAAGCCAACACACCTAGAATGACTACATTATACATGGATTTTGGCATAATTCAAGTAGTTCAATTACTTCAAGTCTAATCTCACACTTCACCTCCTTGAGGTTCAATTGTTGCTTTCAATTATCCCACCTAGGGTTCAAGCACTAGAGATGGATGTCCTACTAACCCATGTGACTCTATCACTTTGTTAATCAAAACATTCATGAGGTAAATTAGGTGGTAAGGTTTTATCATAACCATTCTATCTAACAACCTTCCATTATCTCTTAAGCTTCACACTTGGTGCCTTATCTTACATAATTCATCATATTGGATTTGCCCTCAAGACCCTAAATCCCTTACTAAGTGAGAACCCCTTTCATGTCAAGTTCGTACTCATGCATAATATCATGTATAGAATTATGCATTAGACAAGGATATCATCATGACTCAAGTAATTCTATCACTTCCGACAGGTGAATTCGGTAGATAAGGGTCTTTCATCACACTTCTATTCATTGGACTTATATTTACTGTAGAGTTTACCCTCTAAGCCTTTGCATATATAGTTAATCCCATTAGCCTCACTCTAAATCCTTAGTGAACACCTTCACAACTATAAGCCCTACACTCAAGCTTTACTTCATAATACCTTCATTCATACCTAGATTTCAAGGTGTTACAATCACATTCTAAATTAATAGGTGATTCTAGTCATAATTCACCATAAAGGTTCAACTTTAACCTCACAAGTCCAGATCCTTCATATTCAATAGAGTCTAGTTCAATTCATTATTATGTGATCCTAACTTTGATAAATTACTAAACATGACGTTGATTTAGGAAGAGCAAATTCAATTTCTTCAATTTCACCTTTTATGGCATAAACTCACAAAATACTAAATAAATCAAATAGACTAGGGTTTACCATAGAAATAACCTAAATTCATCATAATATCATAAGTCATTGTTAATACAATAATAATTAGGTATTATCCACTTGATTGGAATCATGCCTAAGCCCTACCCACAATGTAAGAAGAACCCTAGCTAGAATTGGGTTTTTAGCTTCACAATTGGGTGAAAACCTAGGGCGATCTATGGTGGAAGAACCCATAGATGAATAAGCTAACATACATTGATTCAAAGCCTAGCAAAATCTTGATAATATGGAGGAATCTCAACCCAGGTTGCTGCCCTTCTTTTCTTCTTCTTCACTTCTAGAGAGATGATTTTCTTAGGGGGAAAGTTAGTTATGTATTTTGGGTTCTTTGAAGAATGGGTTAAACGATTTAGTTTAGGGGTATATTAGGTATATATAGGTGGTTTAATGAATCAATAACCGACCTCCCGTAACCCCTAATTAATTTCTAACGTAATTCACAAATCCCCTAAGTAAAACTAAAATCTTAAAATTGTTTGGACCTACGGAACCCACACCCACAGACCGTGGGTGGATTTACGGGTCGTACTGGTTGGCTCGTGGTTCCTTACTGGAACTAGGGAGACCTGGGGAGGTCAAGCCTCGACCCATGACCCCCACCTATGGGGTATGTGTCCACCCATGGCTCGTGGTTGCCCATCTGTGGACCATGCTGTTTTTGATAGCTTTTGGGCTGTTTTAAGGGTCCTCTTCAAGTACCCCTTGGGTGGTCCCTAGGGGATCGTACCTTGACACACTAACCCTAAAACCCCTATTCTAAATACGGGAATTGTTTTTGGTGATTTTGATCCTCAAACCACACTCAAAAACTGTTACGAAAAGCTCTAGAACTCACTAGTTGAACTTACTAGTTTCCGGGGTGTTACGATCTCATATTCAATATGCACTCGGTGCTAAGAATAATTACCATGGATTAATTATTGATTACAAACTTTTTTCATTAGCATAGCTCATTAGATCATGCGTGATAATAAACTTTCACCGTCCATGTCTTCATGTTAGATTCAATTAGGTGAGAACTGACTGTCAACATAGAATTTTCATCATGTGAGAAAACCTTTCACTCCATGTTCATTTTGTGGTCATGAGAATAGACTTTCAATCAAAACAATAATATCATCATAATCATGGTCTCTCCATTAATAGTCATGCACAAGTGTGTGTGTGTGTGAGAATAGCCTTTCAACAACACCACAATTACATCAAAGTCATAATCACTTTAGTTTCTCAAAAAGTGTTCTTAAAAAATGCACACAATCCTCATAAAGCATGTATAATATCATATATTTCCCTTTCAAAGACCAAAGACCATATTCATTCAACACATCTAGAATTCATTATATTAGACATGGATATAATTATTTTTCGTTCATTCATATTAGTTTTTACCCTCAAAGCCGTAGGAATCACATTCATACTACAAGCTTAACTCTAAAGAAACACCTCACATGGTCATCATATCTACATACATTTCAAGATAATCTAACCACATGCTTCATTCTTAAGAAATTCTAGCCATTTATCATCATACATACTTGGTATCAGCCAATCCATGTGTACAAGTCTTCAACTTAGGAAATCTATTCATGATTCATCATATATGCCCTAATCTTAATCAGTTCATATATTCAAGCTTTGCTTTTAAGTAATTATTATCTAGGTTTTCTAATCTCATTTAATTAATGAAGTAGTTTATCAATCTTAGAAGATTATATCTAAGCCCTCAATTTCCTCTTTCATGGCATAAAACCAAACTATATCAAATTCATCAATTACACTAAGGTTAACCATGCAAAACATAAAATATCATCATAATATCATAATTCAATACTAAAATAATCATAAACATGTACTATCCACTAAATTGGAATCATACCTTAACCCATAATATTGGAAGGAACCCTAACTTGAATTGGGAATTTCATCTTCACAATTGGGGGAATTCTATGGGGCTCCATGGATGGAAGAATACATGGATGAATAAGCCATCATATCTTGATTATAATGCCCTAACAATTCTTGCAACAATGGACTATTTTGACCTAGCTCTCTTCTCTTCTTCTTCTTCTTCTTCACTGTCTTGAGAGAGAATTTCTTGTAGGGAATTGGGTTCTTTGGTGAATCTAAAATAATGAATTAGTTGACGTAGTTTAGGGGTCTAAAAGGTTTATATAGGTGTCCTAATTGATAATAAAATGACCCTACTTAAAAACTAATTAACTCTAGAACCTTCCTTTAACCCTTAACTTAAAAACTTAAAACCCAAAACTGCCCTAACCCAGGAGACCCCGTCCCATTGACCGGGGGTGGGTCTACGGACCATATAGGCCCTTCGTGGATGGGATAATAGGTGTCTACTTTAGGGATCTTGACCCACACCCCCTTCCCAAGTGGTGTGGGTCCACCTACAGGGACTGAGTCATAACCGTAGGTTGCCCCTTTTTGGGAAGATTCTAGGGACTGTTTTGGGTCCACCTTAAGGACCCTTGGTTGGTCATTGGGGAGTCGTACCTTGACGACATAACCTTAAAACCTACACTCTAAGTTTGGGAAGTCATTTTACGACTCTAACCCCCACATAAAGCTCTAGAATCCTTACGTTAGGCTCTAGTTTATATTACTAGTTTTCTAGGTATTACAACATATCCCCCTTGGGATCTTTCATCCTTCAATAACAATTCTAGAAAATTTTTAAAGGAAACGACTCTAGACTAGCAAGCCATCATGCATGCAACTCATCTAAAGGACAAAAACAAGAGAGGAAAACTTCCACCCCAACTACACATACTCAATGCAACACAAGGGAGTAGGAAATACATCTAACAACCTAAAATGCATGAAATTCTTATTATTTGTCATGTTCAAGGAGGAACTACCATCTCCTAGTCAGAACATGCTCAACATACACTCATGGAGCTCATATGCAATCTACTCTCAAAAAGCATTTATTCAAAGACAAATGTCTCAACTCCAAAATAATGCATGTTCATTAATTAATCTCATGGAGTTTATAGGAAACTTGGACTCACTGCCGTACAACATGAGGAAAACCAAGGGCTCACTAGTACTCCTTTCTTGAGGCTTAGGGTTAGACACCCTCTCATCACTAAATCTTGATAAGAACTTAGAAGGACCTTTTCCGGAGAACCTTTGTAGAGAAAAATTTTCATCATCAACCCTAAACCTCTTTTTCTCCCTCAACCTTTCTTCAAGTTTCTCTTTCTCAATTTGACACGCATAACCTATAAGAGGAGTAATATTCATATCATGATCAAACATAGCTATACGACATTCGTTTACTACCAAGTCGGATAATCCCGACACAAACTTAGTCATTCTCGACCTAGGATCGGACACTAGATTAGCAACATACTTAGACAATTGGATGAACCTCCATGCATATTCCTTAACACTTATATCATCTTGTCTAAGGTTAATGACCTCAAGCACCAAAGATTCTCTCATCTCTAAAGGGAAGAACCTATCTAGAAAAATACTGTTGAACCCTTCCCACTCTATGGGACCTATTGTTATCGGTCTAGCCTCTTTCCATTGATCATGACATATTTGTGCCACCCTTTGAGTTGACAAGATGATAGATCCGCCATCTCTACCAGAGTCACTCCCATAAAGTCTAACACCGTAGAGACCTCTTCTATAAACTCTTAAAGCCTTAACATTCTTGGTTCATTCATATTAGCTTTTACCCTCAAAGGTCTAGGAATAACTTTCATACTACAAACTAGAGAGAAAATTTCTTGTAGGAAATTGGGTTCTTTCGTGAATCTGAAATAATGAATTAGTTGACATAGTTTAGGGGTCTAATAGGTTTATATAGGTTCCCTAATTAATATTAAAAATATCCTACTTAAAAACTAATTAACTCTAGAACCTTCCCTTAACCCCTAACTTAAAAACTTAAAAACTAAAACTGCCCCAATCCATGAGACCTCATCCCATGGACCGTGGGTGGGTCTACGGACCATACTGGTCCTTCGTGGATGGGGTAATGGGTTTCTACTTCAGGGGTCTTGATGCACGACCCGTTCCAATAGGGCATGGGTCCACCTACAGGGCCTGAGTCCTAACCATATGTGGTCCCTTTTTGGTAAGATTCTACGGAATATTTTGGGCGGTAATATCTTGACGACCTAACCATAAAACCTACATTCTAAGTTCGGGAAGTCCTTTTACGACTCTAACCCTCACGTAAAGCTCTAGAATCCTTACGTTAGGCTGTAGTTTAAATTACTAGTTTTTCGGGTGATACAATATCTCCCCCTTGGGATCATTCATCCTTGAATGACAATTCTCGACATTTTATTTAAGGAAACAACTATAGACTAGCAAGCCCATCATGCATGCAACTCATCTAAAGGACATAAACAAGAGAGGAAAACTTCAACCCAACTAAACAAACTAAATGCAACACAAGGGAGTAGGAACTACATCTAACAACCCAAAATGGATGAATTATTATGATTAGTCATGTTCAAGTAGGAACTACCATCTCCTAGTCATAACATGGTCAAATACACTCATGGAACTCATTGCAATCTACTCTCACAAAGCATTTATTCAAAGACAAAGTTCTCAACTCCAAACTAATACATGTTCATTAATTAATATCATGGAGTCTATAGGCAACTTATACTCAGTGCCCTACAACAGGAGGAAAAACAATGCAGATAAGTCATTTCTATCAAGACCTAATCTTTTTATGAACGTGCATATAAAGAAAATCATGGCCACACATAATCAAACAATGGCGTTGCTATCTAGGAACATCATCTCCTCCTTGGGAGTAAGCCTATACAACCACTTCTACACATCAATCATACTAAAGCCAACATCAAAGTGCAGCATATAAAGTCTATCAAGTCATAAAACACAAGAAACATGGGAATCTAAATAAGAATAAATTACATATCGGAAGCAACATTTGGAGGACACTCTTGTTCACCTCTAGCTTGGAGAGCATAGGATATAGTTTGCTTTGGAGCACTAGCACTTGAACAAGTAGGACCAGATGAATGGGAGGGTTGAGACATACGACGAATACCCTCTTCATTTCTAACAACCATAGGGCAATACGTTATCTTGTGGCCCAACGCACCACAACCTAAACAAACATTGGTACCCGCTAAGCATTCACATAGCATAAAAAGGCCACAAGGACTCACTAGTACTTCTCCTTAAGGGTTAGGGTTATATACCCTCTCATCATTAAATCTTGGGAAGAACTTAGAAGGACCTTGTCTGGAGAACCTTTGTAGAGAAGAATTTTCATCATCAACGCTAAACCTCTTTTTCTCCTTCAATCTTTCTTCAAGTTTCTCTTTCTCAATTTGATAACCATAGCCTACAAGAGGACTAATATTCATATCATGATCAAACATGGCCATATGACATTCTTTTACTACCAAGTCGTACAATTCTGATACAAACTTACTGTAACACCTAGGAAACTAGTAGACTAAACTAGAACGTCAAGGTAGGGTTCTAAGGTTTGATGTATGAGGACTAGAGTCGTAGATGACACTTTCCATGCTTAGAATGAGAGGTTTAGTGGTTGAACGTCAAGGTACGTTTTAGGTCCCTTAATTTACAAGGTCATCTATGGATTGGTATAGGGTTGCAAGGGCAAAGGCCAAGGCCAAGGGGGCAAAGCCTTAGACAAGGGCCAAAGCTGCCCAACCTTGGCCAAGTTCTACCTCAAGACCATGACCACTTTCACGGCCAGTGGTCTTGACCACAGACCGTGAAGTGGTCCGTGAAGACCCCTTAGACTTGTGGGAGGTCAAGCCTTCAGGCAAGGCTACTGCAAAGGGACCACGGCCATCACCACGGCCCGTTGGCTTGATCATGGACCGTGGGAGGTCTCGTGGACTTCTGTTAGCCTCAAGGGGGGTTCCGAAGCTAGGGAGGGTCACTGGTTAAGGGACCACGGGTACCACCACGAGCCGTGGTGCCCTTGAGGGTCAGTTCAAGTGGGCGTCACCCCTGGCAATAGGCTGCCTAGTCGAGGTCACTAAGGTAATTTCCAAAATGTTTAGTTAATTAATGGGGTTGTTTTAAATGAGTTTTACTTACCTATTTAGACAATTTTAAGCCATTAGCCCCCATTTTTAAGTCACATTACACAAGACCCAAATCAAAACCCCAATATCCTCTCCACTCAAATATTTCTCTCTCTAAGAAAACCTCCATTGAAGAAGAAGCTAGAGGTTGATGCTAAGGTCAAGAACAAAGGCTCCATTCTAAAGGCTTGTGCTAGGGAATTGATTAATGTAAGTTTCTCTTTTCAAATATGGGTTCTTCCACCCATAGAGTCCCCTAGAATTTCCCCTAATTTGTGAAGAAGAACCCCAATCTAAACTAGGGTTACTTCCAATGTGTGGGTTTTAGATGGGTATGATTTCAATTGGTTGGATAATACTTATATATGATTAATTTAGTGTTGATTAATGATTATATGAAGTATTTATGTGAATTCCATGATTAACCCTACAATTAAAAGTATGTGGGTTTATATATTTTGATGAGAAATTGATGATTCCTGATAGATCTTGTACAATTGTCGCCATGTATAGAACTTATCAAAGAATAGCCATATGAAATCATGAATTGAACTAGGCTTATTCATGTATGATAGAACATGAATTATGTCTCTTGATCTAGTCTAGTATGATGATTGTGGAGTAAAGCTTGATAGTAGGTCTTGAAGTCATAATGTTGATCACTAGGGCTTATAGAGTAAGTCTAATAGGATGAGATATCTTGCATAGAACTGATATACAAAGTAGATATAGTTATGGTGGATGGTTTTTACCTTAATGACCTACCTAGAACAACATGAATGCATATATGTAGAATGTGAAAGGTCTTCTCACATAGAATGCTTCTAATTGACAGGTTAATCACCTAAAATGAATCAAAGTATGTATGAACTATTATTGCTTGAATTTGTGACATATGATCCCTTAATGTATGACTTGTATGATAGCATGAGTTTGTAGTTCTCATGGTAGCTTAGGATTGAGGACCTATGCTCTCCTAAGGGTAGCTTGAAATAGCATTGCAAGAATGCTTCTCATGGTAGCTTGCATTAGAATAGGAATGGTAGCCTAGGATTGAGGACTTATGCTCACCTAAGGGTAGCTTGAACTATCATTGCACGAATGCCTTCATGGTAGCTTGACTTGGTTAGGCCAAGACCATTTCATGGTAGCTTAGGATAGAGGATTCATACTCTCCTACAGATAGCTTTGGGTTGACGACTCATACTCCCCTAAGGGTAGCTTGCATCATAATTGAATGTTTACATGGTAGCTAGGTTAAAATACTTGTATTCTTCCTTGTATAACTTGGGTTGCATGACAGTGTGTCTTCCATAGTAGTTAGGTTTAGCCCAGTAGTGTGCTATTCTTTGATAGACTAGAATGATAAATAGTTAGCATTGAGTAAGCTAGCCTAAAGGAGTACTTAGTTTGAGTGGTAGTATGGGATGCCATTCATACATGGCACAAGAATGACTTGAAGCTACTTATGAAGTGTCCTCTTATGTGATGTATTCTTAGCTTGGATTGTTGCTATAATTGCCTTCCTTGATATGATTAACTCAAGATAATAGTTCCTTGTATTTATGAAGTAGATAAAAAATGACACCTATGATTAGAAAGCATGAATAGAGTGATGTCAAGTTATGCTTGGTGTGAGGGGTTGTATGGGATGCCACTCATGCATTGCACAAGTGTACCTTGAGGCCACTTAAGAGTATAAGTGCTCTTTTTACATGAAAATATTGGTATTGACTATGAATGTGGACTATGCCCAAGAATGTCCAAAAAGAGTTACTTAGCTTGGATTGTATTATCGGATGCTATCCTTGCCTTGCACAAGTATACTTGGAGGTGACTTGTGAATTAGCTCACTTGTACTATGAAAGATCAAAGATTGAAGTATGTAAATATGAAAGTCTATGTTAGGACTATGCCATGACTATGATTTAGCTCTTATGCTCATTAATTATGTCTTATTTTGACTTGTAATAATATGATGCTTCTGTTGGAGATTATGTTATGATTATGTTATTACCTCTTATGCTTATGTCTGACACATATTGCCTACATTCTAATCAAATGTAGGGTGTTGGAGATTGAGTTGCTTTGGAAGGTAGGTTTCTAAGGCACTAGAAGACTTGAGGATTTGTTGAGTCCTCATAACTTCGAGAACAAACCCATAATTCCCTTTTATGTCATTTCTTATGTTTAGACTTTACATGGGCTGCGTCCCAAGACTTTTATTCATGAGTTTAATTAGATGGTTTGAGAAAAAGTTTTGTGAAGACTTCCTCCTGCTTATGAAAAGGTTTTCGATTGTATGGTTTTAAAGAATGTTATAAATTTTCCCGTGTTTTATTTCTAGTACCTAAGTTATGATGCTAAGGGCTTGTATGAGAACCCTTCGGGGTCAAGTACGCCATATTACGTCTAAGGGGTACCCTTGGGTCGTGACACTTACTCATTCCCGACCTAGGATCGGACACTAGATGAGGAACATACTTAAACATTAGGGTGAACCTCCATGCATATTCCTTAACACTCATATCACCTTGTCCAAAGTTAATGAACTCAAGCACCAAAGGTTCTCTCATCTCTAAATGGAAGAACCTATCTAGAAAAGCACTGTGGAACCCTTCCCACTCTATGGGACCTATTCTTACCAGTCTAGCCTTTTTCCATTGATCATAACATATTTGTGCCACCCTTTGAGTTGACAAGAAGCTAACTCCACCATCTCTACCGGAGTCACTCCCATAAAATCTAACACCCTATATGATGCTTATGTTGGAGACTTCACTTATGATGATGATATTGTCTTTTATGCTTATAGTTGATGTTTCATGAATTATTTCATATGATTATGTTGACTAACTCCTATGATATTCTCTTATGATATTATGCTAGCGATCATATATTGTACATTTTGTACTAAAGCATATTTTGCCTACATTCTCATCAAATGTAGGGTTTGGAGATTGAGTTCCTGTCTTGAAGCTAAGTTTCTAAGGAGCAAAGGAGTGAAGAATTGGTGAGTCCTCATAGATTCGAGGACAAAACTCACTATTTCCTTTATGTCTTTTATTTTCATGTTGGGACTATCTTATGGTCTTTGTCCTAACAGTTTTATTTTAAAGTTTTATTAGATGGTTTGAGACAAAAATGTAGTAAAGACTTCCGCTTGAATTTTTATAAAGAGTTTGATTGTATTGATAAAAGTTTTAAATTTTCCATACTTTTATATTATCTTATGTTATGATATGCTAAGGGCATGTATGAGACTCTTTCATGGTCAAGTATGACATGTTACAACTAGGGTGTACCCCTGGGTCGTGACATTTGCTCATTTGGATACTCAAACCAAACAATCCTAGTTCTACAATCGACTGAGTCATAACAGAAATGTAACCAATCCATGCCTAGAACGATATCAAAATGTACCATTTCTAACTATACAAGATCAGCTGAGGTGACTTTCTGAGAGACTAAGACAATGTAATTTCTTTATACCCGTCTAGTTATAATTGGGTCACCAACTGGATTAGAGATTGAGAATGGTTCTGAAAGAGTTTCTCGACTAACAACAAAGTTTAGTACTATTGATGCTTATCGTGACCAATGACACTAACCTACGGTATGAGTGTCTACAATTGTCGATAATATAGTAACCCAACTAAAGGATGGGGTCGTGTCCCAAGGGAGTGGTTTTGAGAATTAATAGAAAAATAAAATTAAGTTCTAACTAGTCGTAGCTAAAGACATTAACGATTAAAAACTTTGTAAATTAAAAGGGGTAACACAAAGGTGTCAAATATCAATTAGGGGTCTTGCCACATGTAGTAAAAAGAACAAAAATAACAAGAAAATCAAGTATGGGGACAAGTTATTGGGGTGTGACTGCAATACAAGTTGTGATAAATTGTTGGGTACAGGCTTTCTATGGGAAATTTTCAAGATAATAGCAACTAGGCTAAGCTTTAGATGTAAATAAGTTCCCTCTCGGGCAACTTACCCCGTTTCAAATGCGTTCCTCTCGGACACCCATTTGCCGCATGAAGGCCAGCCTACGCCTTACCCCACTCACTCTCTCGAGCTGAATATTAGGATATGAGACTAGGGCTCACCCTCTCGGGCTGAACCTCATGTTGACCCACTCCTTACGCCATTAGTCTAGTGGTCTTGCTTTCCCAATCTCCCTCTCGAGCAAGCCAAAAACACATGGGTGGTTTTGTATTTACAACTACAAACCCATTAAATTAGACCACAACTACTAGGTGAAATCATCATTAAAATACATCTAACCTATCATCAAGCCATACCCAACAATAATATCAACACATATTGGCTAAATCACACCCCAAGAATGGGAGTTTTTAGCCGCACATCAAGAAATGAAAAAATACACCTAAAATGATTCTAAAATCAAATGGGTATAAGGAATTAAACCTTGATTTAAGAAAAGGAAGAAGAATGGAGAAGATCCACTTCCAACTTGGGGAAGATGAAATCCTTCTTTCTTCAAGTCTCCCAAAAAACACTCTCCAAACTTGAGAGAAAATATCCAAAAAAGGACTATTTTATTGTGAAAATTAAAATAAATGTTCGATTCCTCTAAAATTAATAAAGATTTTAGAATTTAAAGACTTCAGAAATTAGTGCTGCAAGAACGTTCGGCGAGGTTAGTCGGAAGTGCCAATTAACTCGGCGATTCACCCTTTGGTGTAGTTCGTCGCCGTCCTGCTTTAGTCTTTAGCATCATCATGCTCTGTGTCGTTGGGCAACATAGTACTGCTTCACGAAACTATTCGGCGACACGCCGACTTCTTCTTTAATCACCTTTTTTATCCTACTCCTTCAGGGCTTCTTGTACTGGAACAAAGGGCGGAATTGGTCCCTTCGGTGAATCACCAAGTGTGCTTGGCAATGCTCAGGCTTCAGCTTCTTCGTTCTTTTCAGCCCTTTTGTTCCTTTTTGCGCCTAAGTGTTCATGCTTCCAATAAAACTTCAAATACCTGAAACTTAAGTGCTTTCATCAGATATTTAGAATAAATAAGCATTTGAGGACACTATTTCTATTAAACTAAATCCCTAAATGAGTCCAATTTGTAGCCTCATCCGCTATATATGGAGTTACAAAGGACACGGTAGACCCTAGATCTAACAATGCTTAAACATCTGAAGGAAAGACTAAAGACTCATAACGTGCCACTGACCACATCAAGAGAATCTTCCTAGTCCTGGTGAGCCTAAAGACCATAAAACCTATTCTTGCGCAGACCACCAATTGGAAAAGATAAAGCACCTTGCTGAATTTGGCGACCTGTTGGTGCTGTTGGAGCTGTAGACTGAGCCCTACTACCTTCTTATCTTTGCTTGGGAGAAGGGAAATCCTTAAACCTATGACCAGATTTGCTACTTCCAAAGTACCTATCTCTGCCAGCAAGACGCTCACTCGGATGGTTCTTACTACACTTTGGGCAAGTAAGAAAAGTTTTGTTGCCTGAAGTATTCCCTAGAGACTTAGAGCCTGATGTCATACCTTTCTAATCTTGTCGAAACCTTTGGGATGGAGCACTATTTGATGGAGGTGTTGGGGCTGTAGATCTCTGTTTAAACTTTGAGTTATTTCCACCGTTCAACTTTTGCTTTGAGAAGTCATAGTTTCCTATTCTGGCCTTTTTGTTATCCGTAGGCAATTCCCTAATCTTATCTCCTTCAATCTGCTGAGCATGACTTATTAGTCTGGAGATATCCATATCCCCTAGGAGCATAGCATTTCTGCACTCGATCATCACCAGATCGGAAACCCCCAACAACACATTACTCATTTCTGCCCTTGGATCGGCAACCATGAGTGGAGCATACCTGGAGAGCTGGTTGAACTTCAGCCCGTACTCTTGGACCGACATGGAACCAGGCTTCAAGTTAATAAATCTTATGCCTTATCTGATATCAATCCCTGAGAAACTATCCAGTTAAATGATGACGTAGTTTAAATTCCCAATGCATAGGGGAAAAGATAAAAATGACCCTGACTTAAAAACTGACTAGGGCCAATTACGAGGACACGGACGGATCGTCGAATGGACCATAGCCCATCAAGTGGGTGATGGTTCTAGGCCAGAGCTACAATTTCATGGTACTCCCATGTGAAGTCCACTTCACGGACCGTGTAAAGGACCGCGGGCCGTGAAGGCGAATCCACAGATCGTGTGAAGTTCCACGGACAGTCAAGTGGCTCGTGGTTTTTCCATTGAGCCATGGTGATCGTCCAAGCTGGGCTGGGATGTGAACCACAATAAGGGTGACAGTTTGTGGTCCTGTACACGGCATGTGAGCCCCTCCGTGGTTTACCTTTTTTTGTTGTTTAGTCAAAGTCAGATTCCTGAGGTGTTATAGTTAAGCCCCTGTGGTTTCAGATTTTTTAGGGTTTAGGGTTTTTTGGGGCTTCGGATTTAGGCCTTAAGTTTAGGGTATAGAGTTTGACTTCTACTATTTAGGGTTGCTTTTAGGGTTTTTTATGTTTAGGTTTTTTAGGGTCTAATGTTTTGTGATTTGGGTTGTTTAGGTTAAGGGTTTTTTTGTGGTTTTCTTTACGGTGTTTTTAGGGGTTTATGGGTTTTTATGGTGTTTTTAGGGTTCAGGATTTCTTAGGGATTTTTAAAGAATTTTTGGTTTCTTATGGTTTTTTGATTTCTTAGGGCATAGGGTTTATGGTTTATTAGGGTTTAGGGTTTCATAGAGCATAGAAATTAGGGTTTAGATTTTAGGCCCTAAGGTTTAGGGTGTAAGCCTTAAGGGTAAGGGTTTAGGTTATAGTCCTTAATGTTTAGGCCCTATGGTTTAGGATATTTTTAGGGTTTAAAGTTTTTTAGGGTTTAGGATTTAGCCCATAAGGATTAGGGTATACAATTTAGATCCTACATATTAGGGTTTTTAAGGGTTTTTACTGTTCAAAGTTTAAGGTTTTTTAGCTTTATGGTATTTTATACGGTTTAGGGTGTAGGTATTTGTGTTCTATAGGTTTAGGTATCAACTCAAAGGGGTTGCTCAGATTTGGTTCAATAAATTGAACATAGCAAGGCTGGAGGAAGCGGGTCCCATAGAATGGGAAAGGTTCAAAAGTGTTGCTCTTGATAGGTTATTTCCAATAGAGATGAGAGAGGCCAAGGCAATTGAGTTCATCAACTGTAGGCAAGGGAATATGAGTGTGAGGGAGTACAATTTGAGGCTCACTCAACTATCTAAATATGCTCCTTCCATTGTGGTGGATCGTAGGACAAAGATGAGTAAGTTTGTATGGAGAGTGTCCGACATAGTTTCCAAAGAATGACACACTGTTATGCTTGTGCATGATATGAACATTTCTTGCCTTATGGTGCATTCCCAAAAAATCGAGGAAGAAAATCTGAAGGAAAGATCTAGGGAAGCAAAGAGGGCAAGAGTGGATTGATGGTAACTTCTCACATTCTAGGTCCGGTGGACGAGGTCATTCAAGGTTTTGGCAAAGGTTCTCCGGCCAAGGTTCTTCTAATGGTCCTCCAAGATATAACAATGAAAGGGTGTCTAAACTTAAACCTCATGGAGATGGTAATAAGTCCATGATGCCTACTTGTGCTAATTGTGGGAGAAATCATGAGGAGATGTGTCTAGCCGGTTACAATGCTTTCTTTGGGTGTGGTAAGATGGATCACAAGATAAGCAATTGTCCTTTGGTTGCTAAGAATGAGGGGCGTAATCCCTGTAGGGCTGAACCCAACCCCTCATTCATTCAAAGTGGTTCGGGTACAAGTGCTCCTAAGCAAAACCGATTATATGCTCTCCAAACAAGAGGTGATCAAGAAAGCTCCACGGATGTGCTGACATGTATGTTAAATGTTTTTCAATTATATGTGTATGCTTTGTTAGATCCCGGTGCTACTTTTTCCATTGTGATACATTATGTGGCTATGAGGTTTGATGTGCTTCCCGAAGTGTTATTATAATTTTTTTCTGCTTCTACCCCCGTGGGTGATTCTGTTTTGGCTGAAAGGGTAAACGAAAGATTTCACATTTCCTTGTCCCATAGAGTTACTCTTGTTGAATCGGTAGAACTTGGTTTGTTACAATTTGATGTCAAAATTGGGATGGATTGGTTGCATTCATGCTATTCTTCGATTGATTGTAGAACTCGGGTAGTCAAATTATAGTTTCCAAATAAACCTATACTAGAGTGGAAAATGGGAAATTCTATATTTAATAGTTGGGTTTTTTCTTGTCTAAAATCTAGAAAGATGATCTTTAAAGGTTGCATCTATAATATAGTTAGGGTGAGGGATGTGGATTATGAAGTCCCTAATCTTCAGTCGTTCCCCATTGATGATGAGTTTCCGAATGTATTTCCCCATGATTTCTCTGGTATTCCTCCCGAAAGGGAAATAGACTTTGGTATTGACCTTCTCCCTGATACACAACCTATCTCTATTCCTCTTTATAGAATGGCTCTGGTTGACTTAAGGAGTTCAAAGAACAATTGAAGGATCTATTAGATAAAGGTTTCATTCGACCGAGTATATCTCAATGGGGTGCTCCCGTGTTATTTATTAAGAAAAAGAATGGTTCACTCCGAATGTGTATTGATTATAGACAATTGAACAAGGTGACCATCAAGAACAAGTTTCCTCTCCCAAGGATTGATGATTTTTTTTATCAACCTCAAGGGGCAAGTAATTTCTCTAAATTTATCTCCCATCGGGTTATCACCAATTGAGGGTGATAGAAGAAGATATTCTGAAAATGGCTTTCCGAATGCGATATGGTCACTATGAGTTTTCAGTATTGTCATTTAGTTTGACTAACGCTCCGACGACATTGATGGACTTGATGAATCGAGTGTTTAAACAATTTCTTGAAATATTTGTGATCTTGTTAATTGATGATATTTTGATAATGTTGAAGTGAGAATGAGCATATTGATCATGTGTGGATCGCATTACTAATCCTTAAGGACCAACAACTTTTTGCAAAGTTTAGCAAATGTGAATTTTGGTTAAGGTTTGTAGCTTTCCTTGGTCATATTGTGTCCAACAAGGGTATTGAGGTAGATCCTAAGAGGAAGGACGCGGTCAAGATTTTGACTAGACCTCTATCAATTTGGATATTAGAAGATTTTTTGGTTTGACCAGTTACTATAGAAGATTTGTTGAAGGGTTCTTTTCGATTGTCTATCCTTTGACGGCCTTGACTCAAAGGAAGGCTAAGTTCATACTGTCGGAAGCGTGTGAGAAAAGTTTCCACTAGTTGAAGGATAGACTTATTTTCGCTCCGATGTTGACCTTTCCATACTGAATGGATCCTTTTGTAGCTTATTGTGATGCCTCGACAATCGGTCTAGGATGTGTTCTAATGCACAATTGTAAAGTTATTACCTATGCCTCAAGGAAAATAAAGAAACACGAGAATCATTAACTTACTCACGACCTTAAGTTAGCGGCAGTTGTATTTACTCTAAAGATTTGGAGACACTATATGTATGGAGTCCATGTTGATGTGTTTACCGATCACAAGAGCTTGCAATATGTTTTTAGTAAAAAGACTTTGATCTTCACCAAAGAAGGTGGCTTGAGTTACTGAAGGATTACGACATGAGTGTCCTTTATCACCCAAAAAGGCAAATGTGGTAGCGGATGCTCTTAGTAGGTTGCTTATGGGTAGTGTTCCTCACATTGATGATGATAATAAGGAATTGGTATAATATGTACATATATTGGCCCATTTGGGTGTTTGATTATTACACTCTACCAAGGGTGGTGTAAAGGTTCATAACAGTTCCGAATCTTCTCTTGTGAGTGATGTGAAAGCTAAGCAATGTCTAGATTTGATTTTGGTAGAGTTGAAAGAGGTGGTACTTAAGAAGTCTATTGAGGCTTTGTCCCAATGGGGAGATGAGGTACTTAGATACAAAGGTTGGTAATGTGTTCCAAATATTGGTGACTTGAGGGAACAAATTTTAGCATAAGCTCATAGTTCTCGGTATTCTATTCACCCAGGAGCCACTAAGATGTACCACAACTTGCGAGAAGTCTATTGGTGTAATGGGATGAACAAGGATATTGCGGGATTTGTGGCTAAGTGTCCGAATTTCCAACAAGTAAAGGTTGTGCACCAAAAACCGGGAGGTTTATCCCAGAATATCAATATTCCCACTTTCAAGTTGAAGGATGTAAATATGGATGTTATAGTAGGGTTTCCACGCACTCGGCACCAATACGATTTGATTGGGGTGATAGTAGACCGAATGAAGAAATAAACCCATTTCATTCCCGTCAAGGTGTCTTATGCAGCGAAATACTATGCCAAGTTGTGTTTGAAGGAAATTGTATGATTGGATGGTGTGCCATTGTCCATTATTTTCGATACGGGTACTCAGTTTACTTCTCAGTTTTGGAAGTCATTCCAAAAGGGTCTTGGCACAAAAGTGAAGCTTAGTACAACTTTTCACCCACAAATCGTTGGGCAAGTGTAGTGAACGATCAAAACTCTAGAGGATATGTTGAGAGGATAAGTCATTGATTTCAAGGGAAGTTTGGATGATCACTTGCCATTGATTGAGTTCGCTTATAATAATAACTACCATTCTAGTATTGGTATGGCCCTCTTAGAAGCTCATTATGGTAGGAGGTGTAGATCTCCTATAAGGTTGTTTGAAGTGGGTGAATTTGCTATGATTAGTCCTAGTTCATGAGGCTATGGAGAAAGTCCATCTCATTAGAGAGAGGTTAAGAACAGCCCAAAGCCGACAAAAGTCCTATGCTAATGTAAGAAGGAGAGACATTGAGTTTTAGGTTAGTGATTGGGTCTATTTGAAAATCTCACCTATGAAGGGTGTGATGAGATTTGGGAAGAAAGGGAAACTCAGTCCCTAGTTTATAGGTCCATATCAAATCTTGAGACATGTTGGTAAGGTTACTTATGAGTTAGATTTGCCAAATGAGTTGACAACTATGCATCCCGTTTTCCATGTCTCTATGTTCAAGAAGTTTGTTGGGGATCCGACATCTATAATTTTCCTTGAAGGATTGGGAGTTGATGAGAGCCTTTCATATAAGGAAGATCCAATCGAGATTTGGTACCCTCAAGTTGAGAGATTGATAAATAAGGAAATAGTTTCCGTGAAGGTTTTGTGGAGAAACCACTTAGTTGAGGGTACTACATGGGAGGCCATGGCTGATATGAAGTCCCGATATTCTCATCTTTTTCCTTCTACTCTAGCTTGAGGTAATGAATTTCCTCTTGGTTTGTTTTATGCTTAAAAGTCATGTGTGATTTATCTGTTTCCATGATTTATTTATATGCATGTTCATGAAGTAGTTTGAGTCTTAGAAGAAATGACTTATGTGAGTTATTTGCCTCATGTTGTTGTGCATGGATGATGAGTTGCCTACAGACTTCATGAGATAAGTTGTTGAACATGTTCTAAATATGCTTTTTGAGATTGAATTGCATTTGAGCTCCATAATATTGTGTTGAGCATGATTTAGATTGGAGAAGGTAGTTCCTCTTTGAATATGAAAAATCTGAAATTTTCATGCATATTGGGTTGATAGATGTAGTTCCTACTCCTTAAGGTTCATTCAATATATTTGACTCAGAGTTGTTGTTTCCTCCTTAGTTGTATGCATTTAGATGTGTTACATGCATTATGCGCTCCTAGTCTTGAGTCTTTTCATTTAAAAATGTTCTTAGAATCTCATTCGAGGACAATTGATCCCAAGGGGGAGATAATGTAACACCCTGTACCACAAAGAGGAAGGAATAGCAAATTTCAAGACTTCCAGGTGTCACCCACATGGGGAAACCATGCCCCGTGGTTAGACCCACGCCACGTGGGTAGGCTCGTTGGTAAGCACCCTTGAAATTTGCCTGAGGCATTGAACCACGAGACAAGGACCCAAGCCACGTGGATGGGTCCATGGTTTATGCAGTAGGGAGTCGTGGGCCAAGGTCGTGAAAAAAAAACTACCAAACCACCAACCACGGTTCACGAGGATGTACCATAGGTCCATCCATGGTCCCTCAGTATGGTCTTGTGGGTAGGGTATATGGGACGGTTAAGTGAGGACTTAAGGGTCTTTTACAATTTTAATTAAATCAATGTGGTGTCATTTTGCCTTAGTTTGAAACACCTGTATAAGGATTTTGAACCCTCAAAACCCCTCATTCAAGTCATTCACTCAAATCCCAAAAGAAAACCCTAAACTCCTGTCAAATATTCTCTCTCTAAAAGTTGGAAGAAGGAAGAAAAGGAAGCTAGGTCAAGATCAAGTCTTCAATTTTCAAGCTTGTGATGGCTCTGTGATCAAGGCTTGATAGCTCTTTATCCATGGACATCTTACATCTATGGAGTACCCTAGAATTTCCCCAATTTGATGAAGAGTTCCCCAGTTTAGCTAGGGTTTCTTCCAATGTTGAGGATTATGTTAATTATGGATCCAATTTAGTGGATTATGACTATTTATAATTTAATTAGTATAAGTGCATGTTGTTAGAGTAAAATTACACGTATCCATGCATATACCATGATTATAACTTAGAATTGATATAATTTGGTTGATGTCATGAAGGGAAACTTTGTGGGTCTAGGCTTCTCCTTATATGGTTGATGAATTATGATTAGAATTGCTTTAGAATGAAGCTTAGATGATGATTATGAGATCTACGGCTTTTAGAGTGAATCTTATGATGTGAATTGCTGGTAATTGATGTTATTGTTGAGGAAGAGATACTTCCCACATGAATTACCTAATTATGAATGTATGAATTTGAAAGATTTACTCACGTAAACAATTCAACGTTTGAAAGGATTGCTCACCTAAAATGAATCTACACTAAAAGATTGTGCAATTGATGAGGCTAGAGGCGATTACCCGTGACCTCCATATGTAAGGATATGAGGTGATTCCCGCATTTCTTAGACTTGAACAAAAGGTGAGTCCCCACGTTCTTACTAAGATGAATGGACATGGAGGTGAGTACCCATGCTACTTATGAAATAGTGTGGAGGCGAGTACCCGCATCATATGATGAAGTTGTGGAGGCGAGTATCGTAATCTAAAAGTAAGTAAGGCAAAAGGCGAATACCCAATAACCTTTGTAACCTAGGCAAAGAGGTGAACCCTCATGTCTTCAAAAGTAATTATAAATATGTGAATTGTCTTATAAAGAATGTGTAGCTTGGATTGTTGCAAGATAGTCCTTCCATAAGGTATGTTGACTAAGAGGTGATGGCCCAAGTCTTAACTAAGTATGAGTATTGTTGCTTGAGAAGTATTCCTTTCTCATTATGATGTTGTTTTACTTTCTTTGCTTATGCTTTGGTTTGTATTGACTAACCATGATATTTATGTTGTTTATGCTAGCTATCATATTTAGTACTTGATTATACTAATGCATACTTTGCCTACAATCTTATCAAATGTAGTGTCCGTCGACATAGATTCTCACACTCTTGGCTAGCTCTCTTGTTGATCAAAGAAGTGAAGATTTGTTGAGTCCTTATTGTATTCGAGGATGTGATCACTGCTTTCATTAAGTCTTTCTTTTATGTCTTGGACTATTGTATGGGTTGTGTCCCAAGAGTCATTTCATATTATTCTAGATGGTTTGAGACAATGTTCTTAGACTGAGACTCTGATTGTATTGAAAAGTTTTAATTCCCGCTCATTTCTATTATTTTATGTTATGATATGTTAAGTTGGCTTTTACGAGGCCTCTCGGGGTCTTATATGCCTTATTACATCTACGGGGTACCCCTGAGTCCTGACAAGTTCCAATTATGTTGGATGTGTTAGCATATAGGTAAAATCCAAGTAGATAAATAGGATCACTTGTCGATATTTTGATCAATTGAAGATGGTGGAACTTATTTGTTCCTTCAAGGTTTCTATATTTTTGCCATTTGTTGTCTGAACATGGTTACTTTCTCTACTGGCACTGATTCTTGTGAAACAACCTGATTTTGGATTTCATCATTGTCCAACTCTATTCCTTCTATGTGGGTTATTTTCTCTTTTCCCTTTTACCTTGTATAGTATGGATGAGATGTCAGTTTAACCATACACCAACCACATTGAAGATAACTTTTTGCATGTACGATAAAGCTTGTTAGGGTTAGACATTATTGAGTTATAACCACATGTTGCACGTCATGCATACACATGTTATCTTTTAATTTTAGAATGAGCTAATAAACAGTAATATTTAATCCCGACTTACTTAATTGTATTCATTTCTTAATTATTGTTGGTTAATTTTTTTATTTTATTTATTTATTTTTAAAAAGGATTTGATAAAACATTGATTAAACCCATTTGGAATTGCGTACGTAAGATGCTTGAGAACATAACTAAGATCTTTGCATAATTATTTTTGACCAAAACTAAATAACAAAGCTTCTTTTATTTTTCTATTTGACATAAAACATTTTATTTTCTTGAATTACTAATAGAAATATAGAAAAATCGTATTTCGGATCTTGAACTTCCTACTGAAATAAGATAAAAAAATAAACAAAGACTAATATTTTTTAATATTTGGTTTAAATGAGGAATTTGGAAAGTTTCAACATTACATTTAATAAGGATAATGCCTATTTTTTTTGGTAAGTAGACAAAAAAAATTGTTAAATAAAGATCAAAACTTCTTGTTTTTTTTTTGAATAAAGATAAATGTTTTTTTAACAAAGCATTATTTTGAATTTTAAAAGAGGATTTATTTTTTAAAAACATTTATATTTATATCACCGCACCCGTGAAGGTATGCCTACGTATCTCATTAACGTGAGAATATGGTGTGCGTAGTTCTCAAAGTTTTTTATAATCATGTTAAACTCTTTGAAAAAACTTTTTGTTATTTCAAACATCTTGTTGCAAGTATGCAATGACTAGAATATTTGAGATTGACGGAATAATAATAGATATTTAACCAAAATAATAAAACAAAGTCTTCTAAATAATACAACAAGTAGCGCATAGTTATGAAGATGTTCGTTTCAAGATTAAGTATTTATCCTAGACGGACTTGACCCATGTGTCGAGCCCCATTAAATCAAACAAAATGTGCATAATGCAGATAGAGCGGATCCTATTATGGATAATAATTCTTTAGGCTTGTTTTACTAAGTTTATCAATCTAGTGGAATATGTGTCTAGAGTAGATGTTAAACGAGCGGACAACTGTTGTCAGGAAGAGACATCATATCGTTAGCAGGGCTTTCAAGCCTCACTATTGGTCATTCTCATCATAAGACATGTGTTACTATAGAATTCTTCACATGAACGTTGCCGAATCTCATGTTTGTCATGGCTCGGCAGCGTAATCACATCCTCTTATAATGTATCCCACAATACTTAGATTGTTGCACAAGAGAAGACAATTTTATATAGTTAAATAATTGAAAAAAGTAAACAAGTAGAAAACAAATACAACATTAATGAAATAACATAAATAAATAAATAAATAAGCCATACACAAGTCAATATTTACAAGCTTAAATTTTGGTTATCACTATTATCTCCTTAGTTCAGGTTAGTAAAACAAAAACATAAAAGATAAATTAGAAAGACAAAAAACAAACAATCCAAGTCCACAAAACCGACTTTGTATCCTTAATAAATATAATCTAAGGATGTATGTTAATTCCTTCAAAGATAAAATGGATTAAGTAATAAAGAATTAGCGGTACCTCAAACTTCAATAATTTAAGCAAACTCAAAAATCAGCGATGAGAGCACACACAGACTTAGTCGATTGACAATTTTATTTGTAAGAAAATGTATGCAGAAGAGAGAATTTTTTTTTTTTTGTGTTTGATAAATTAGAGAAGTCTCTCTATTTATAGCCAACTGTAGCAAGTGTGAACACACTTGTTCGGAAAAGAATGTGAATGCACTTGTTTAGAAAAGAAATCTCTGTTTAGAACATTTGTGTCTTTTGGGAAAAGAAGTGTCTATTCAGAAGGAACATGTCTCTTCTGAGCTACTTTATAGTTACACGAAATTTTCAATAATTTCGTTACAGGAAGTTAATTCTGCCAATTAATTAGTAAATATTCTTAATTAACTTTTAAAAAAAGAAAATTGATTAATATAATTGATTAAATAAATTTTTCCTTAACAATTATCAATCAATCACATAATTTGCAAAAGCAAAAAACGAAGTTGAAGTCGAGTGAGGGACGATGATGGCGTGAGGGGAAACCTTCCACTTAACCCTTTAAGAGCTAAAGGAAGTGTTTCCTGATATAAGCACAAACCTTTTCATTTCTTCTACCAATATGGGAGAAATGACTCCAAATTGGTTCCCCCTTATTTTCCAATTTCTCATTCGTTCTTATTTCCCATTCACACCATGATTAAACCCCACAATCCCCCACATTAATGGGGAATGGATATTATTAAAACATATGTATGAAAAACTTCTGTGTCTCATAAGTAAGGATAAATTGCATCTGGATAAGTCGGTTTGCCTTTGAACGTTCTGTAGTGAACATATATCAAATATACTCGATCAATCGGTATATCTTAGAACTGTCAAGCTTTGGTGTATACCTAGACAACATAAGTCACACAATCAAACTTTGAACTTTTTTTGGTTCTCATTTTTTTGTTCGTTTAAGCCAATGAAACATCTTGGTTTATAAGTGCTTAGAGAACTGGCCTTACAATATTCTTCTTAAAGTGGCTTACATTTCATAATTACATAGGTGATTTATAAATGTGTTATCCCGTAGATACACTATTTAATATACCCTGTATCAAAGATAGAAACCATTAAAAAGTTCTAACGCCTTTATCCTGGTTACTGATCATTGTCTCATAATGACAATGGATCATAAAATAATTTTTGACAATATTGAACTATCATATATGGCATTCTGTTATCTGCTTGAACCCAGATCTTGGGATCTCCAGTTTTCTATGTAGAGTGACTGCCACGATAACTTTTCCTCGGCCAAAGTCTCATTCTCATCGATGATCTCTCAACTTTGTCTCTAGTTAGGCCTTTTGTAAGTGGATCTGGCACAATATCATTTGACTTTACAAAGTCGAATGTGATAATTCCACTAGAGAGTAGTTTTCTAATAGACTTTTTTCTTTGTGTATGTGAAGACTATTTCAATTATACATAATGCTTCCAGCCCTTCCTATAGCAGCTTGACTATCGCAATGTATGCATATAAGGGGAAATTCATTTTGGCCAAAATGGAATATCTTATATGAAATTCCGGAGCCATTCAACTTCTTCACCTGCCTTGTCTAATGCTATGAATTAAGACTCCATTGAAGAGCGAGCTATACATGTTTGTTTGGATAATTTCCAAGATATTTTTCCTCCACTAATAGTGAAAACACATCCACTCGTTACTTTAGTTTATGTTGACCGAATAATCAAATTGTCATCACTATATCCTTCAATATCTGCAGGGTATTTGTTGTAAAGCAAAGCATAGTTTTGAGTGTTATGTAAGTACCCCAAAACCCTCTTAATCTCCATCCAATGATTCTGATTGGAATTACTGGTGTAGCAACTTAATTTAATTATAGCGTAGGCTATGTCTGGTCGTATCAAGTTCTTGTCGTATATCAAACTTCCTAATACTCTGGCATAATCTAATTGGGATTGACGTTCGCCTTTGTTATTAGAATGATCAATGTTCACATCAATTGGTGTCTTCGCCCTTTCGAAATTCAAGTACGTGAACTTTTCAAATATTGTTGCAATATAGTGAGATTGAGACAACGCTAGTCCGTGAGGAGTTTTAAGAGTCTTAATCCCAAATATCAAATTGACAACTCCTATATATTTCACATCAACCTTACTAGCGAGCACACACTTAGTAGCTTTTAGATTAGCAACATGGTTGCTAATTATCAGCATGTCATCCACATCTAGGTATACAATGACCTATTTATTTGGAACATTTTAAATGTAAATACCATTTTAAATTTCATATATCTTAAATCCATTTTCAAACTCTGCATGCCATTGTTTCGGTGCTTCTTTTAGTCCATAGAGTGACTAAACAAGTTTGCACACTTTATTTTCTTTACCAGGATCTATGAAGCCCTCAGGTTGTTCTATATAAATCTCTTCCTCTAACTCTCCATTCAGGAAGGCGGTTTTCCCATCCATTTAATCAATTTTATGACCATATACTGCAGCTAGGGAAATTAACATCCGAATTGATGTAATCCTAGTCATTGGCGTCATGTGTCAAAATAATCAAGACCTTTTTCTGTGTATAGTCTTTGACGACAAGTCTTACTTTGTATTTGTCAATAGTTCTATCATATTTCATTTTCTTTTGGAAAATCCATTTTGAACACCAAGGTTTGTTTCCTGGTGCAAGATCAACCAACTCCCAAGTATGATTTTTTAAGATTGAATAAATCTCACTATTGGCAGCCTCTTTCGAAAAGGTTGAGTCCGTAGATAACATAATGTTACAAAATCAAATCAAAATGATATGACTATTCTTTGATGTTTACTATACCTTGGACTATATTCACTAGGTACATTCTCTTTTGGATTTTCTGGAGCTCATTTATACACTTCACTAGATAACTCCAGTTTGGTTTTATACGGATAGATATTTTCAAAGAATTCAACACTGTCGGATTCCACTATTGTATATTCATTTATATCCAGATATTTAGACTTATGAAATAAAAATTGACATGCCTTACTGTTTGTGGCATATCCATTGAATAGCAGTCTACAATCTTAGGTCCTATTGTTGACCCTGTTAGGTATAGGAACTTTGACTTTGGTTAGACAACCCCACACTTTGGAATATTTCAAGTTTGGTTTTCTACCTTACCATTTCTCATATTGAATAACATGTGTCTTGGTATGACGCACTCTAATGAATATTCTATTAGATGTGAGGATAGCTAACCCCCATCAATTTTTTGGTTGACCTGAACTTACAAGTAAGGCATTCATCATTTCCTTTATTCTTTGATTTCTTTCATTCGGAATTCCATTAGAATGAAGAGAGTAAGGAGTAGTAGTTTTGAAAGGATTTATCATATACACATGAAAGCATGAGTGTGAAAGGTTTTCTCACATAATAAGTGGTCTTAAGGTTGAAAGGTCTTCCCAGCTAAAATGAACAAATGAGTAAGAAGCAATGCTAATGTTGAGGCAAGAGGCGATTACCCATGTCATATGATGTAAGGACAAGACGCGATTACCCATGTTCCTTTAAGAGCTAAGATGAATAGGATAAGGAACTATTCAGTGTAAGTTAATCTAAATACCGAGTAGATGTGGTAAGGTGACGATTAATCGTTCCCCATAAACTAGTGCCAGCATAGGTTTTATAGATAAACATTAGCTAGTGGATCCACATAAGCTACAAGTCCATGTTCCTTAACATGGAAAGTAGGAAAACCCTTTCCGGTGTGGGATACACAAGATTCCATGTTAATAGCTCACATAGTCTTAAATGTCTGTTCAGGTTACTTCTCACAATACTTCTTGAAGTAACCTTAGTACATCATAGCTGGTTTATGAGAAGTAACCTGAACTGACATAGAAGACTCTGTGAACTATCAACATGGAATCTTGTGTATCCCACACCGGAAAGGGTTGTCGAACTTGCCATGTTAAGGACCATCATTCACATCCATTTATCATGTTTTGCAACTTATATTGCGTAGTTTGTGGTATTTCATTCACCCGGGAGCCACCAAGATGTACCGTGATTTACAGGAAGTCTATTTCTGGAATGGGATGAAGAGGGATATTGCGAAATTTGTGACTAAGTGTCCTAATTGTGAACAAGTAAAAGTTGAGCATCAGAAATCGAGAGGTTTGTCCCTAGACTTTAGCATTCCTACCTGGAAGTGGGAAGATTTGAATATGGATTTTATTGTAGGTTTGACTATCACCCGGCCACAACATGACTCAAGTTATTGTAGATCGGATGACGAAGTCAGGTTATTTTATCCCCGTCAAGGTTTCCTATACGATGGAGGACTTTGTCGAGGTGTACTTGCAAGAAATGGTGAAGTTGAACGGACTGTCTTTGTCCATTATTTTTTATCGTGGTACCTATTTCACTACTCAATTTTGGAAATCTTTCCAAAATGGTCTTGGTAATTGTTCAATACATGGATAAGACCCCATAATCTCACCCATACTAAGTATCACTTTAATTCATCATTCATATTGATCATCTCTATGATGTCATATTAGCTCATCATAAACTACAAGGGGAATCACCTCATGTCATACATATCATGGAAGGATGATCTAGCTACAACCCATAAAATTCATCATTCATTACATAATACATATTAAGGAATCATAGGTATTCGCCTCCCTGTTCAATTTAAGGTGTAATGTAGGTATTCGCCTCAACATCACTTAATAAGGATCATAGGTAACCGTCTCCATGTCCATCAAAATAAGATATAGGGATTTGCCACCATATCAACATAAAGGCTAATGGTAATCACATTTGCCTTTCCTTAGGAGTCACCTATAAAAAGGGTAGTCACCTCACACTCCTCATCATGTGACATGGGTAATCATCTCATATCTACTAACTTAGGAATAGCGGTAATCACCTCACATCGTTCTGATATAAAGGTCTTCAGGGGAATCACCACAACTTCATCACATTTCATAGGCATTGGACTTAGATTCATTATAGGTGAGCAAACCTTTCAACCTAAAATCATTCTATGTGAGAGAACCTTTCATATCATATAATTTTCATGCATAAGTGTGTATATGAGAAATATCCATTCAACAACACAAAAATATATTATGATCATAGACGCTTCACTTTCAAAGTGTTGATAAGGCATGTACATAGCATTCATAAAACATGCATGATATCATATCTTGCCCTTTCAAGGGTCAAGGCTCATATCAAATCAACACATCTAGAATTACTACATTAGACATAGATACTATCATAACTCAAGTGATTTTATCACCTCATACAATCTATCATTCATAGGGTACATAAGGTTGGTAAAGGCCTTCCACCATAAATATATCCATTAATCTTCTATCCCAACATAGACTTTAGTCTCAAAGGTTTAACATACATAATTCACCTTATTAGCTTTACCTTCAAAACCCTAGAAGTCAACATTCATGACTACAAGCCCTACTCTCAAAGCTTTTACTTCTTACAATCATCATAAATATCTAGATCCCAAGATATTCTAGTGACAAGCTCCATTCTTAAGCAATTCTAGTCATATATCACCATAAAGGCTCAATATCAATCATTACTAGTCATGATCCACCATATATACTTTAATCTAATTCCATTCGTGGTTACATGCTTCTATTATTCCACAATTACTATACATATTATCAGTTCTAGACGATCATCTTGAAGTCATCAATTTCTCTCTTTAAGGAACAAATGCACATTACTTCAATTTCATGAATTAGACTAGGGTTAGTCATGGAAAACATGTAAATTCATCATAATATCATGATTTGCTGCTAATTCAATCATAAACAACAAATATTCACTCAGTTGGATTCATAGTAAACTTAACCCACAATATTGGAAGGAACCCTAACTTGAATTGGGCATTTTATCTTCACAATTGGGGGAATTCTACGGGGCTCCATGGATGCAACAATCCATGGATGAATAAGCTATCATACCTTGATTATGAATCCTTACAAAGTTTGGAACAATGGAGTCATGACTTGACCTAGCTTGATTTTCTTCTTCTTCTTCTTCACTTTCTACAGAGAGGATTTTTGGAAGAGAATTGGGTTAATAGGAAAACCCCAAAGTGAACCTTAATTTATTTCATAAAATCGTCTACAAGCCACCATCCACGACCACCCACCTACAGGGGTTGGACTGACCCACGGCCCATACTGGTGGGGCGTGGCTTAGTGACTTAAACATGCTGGAAACCCACAGATGCACCCTCCACGGAGCATGGACCCACCCATGGGGCGTGGGTCCATCCACAGGTAACTGTTTTTGGAAGCCTTGCTAGGGTCCTCCTAAAGGACCCTTGGTTTGTTCTTCGGGAGTCCTACGTTGACGTTAAACCCCAAAACCCTTCATTCTAAGTACGGGAAGTTATATCTAGGACTCTAACCTTCACGTTTTGCTCTAGTTGACCTACTAAACTACAGGGTGTTACAATATCTCCACCTTGAGAACATTCATCCTCGAATGACACTTCAGGCACTTCTTAAGGTCACGACTCTAGACTAGCAACCCATCATGCATTAAACTCCTCTAAATTCATATAAACAAAGGAGGAACTTCATCTCCAAACTAAACATACTCAATGCAACACAAAGGAGTAGTAACTACATCTAACAACCCAAAATGCGTGAAACCGACATTTACTCATGTTTAGGAGAAACTACCATCTCCGAACTAAAAAATGCTCAACACACTCTCATAGAGCTCATATGTAATTTACTCTAAAAAACATTTATTCAAGGAGGAATTTGTATACTCTAAAATATGGAATGCTCATATACTTATCTCATGAAGTCAAATGTGCAACTCATACTTAATGCACCACAACATGAGGAAATAATCATCCAGACTCATTTTTTTTTTAAATCACAAGCTTTCATTAACATGCATCATATAAAGAAATCATGGAAACACATCAACACATAATGACCTTGCTATTTAAGCACACCATATTCCCATTTGGAGCAAGCCTTAACAAACTTTCTAAGCACCATTTATTTCAATTCAACCAAGGTCGGATTAAGTTATCACTAAAGTTTCACATCTATCACACATGGTGATTCTAACCTATGGTGTACTATACTACTACCCTCTATAGGAACCTACTAATTTAATATCTCAAGGAATCTTCCAAACACCTTATTCATCAATTCTTTCAACATACCCCAACTCAAAATGCCCAAGTAGGTTTCTACTGTCAATAACATAAAATAAAAATAAAGCCCATTCATATTAAGAAACATCAAAGTCTAGCATATAAAGTCTATGAAGTGACAAAAGACAAGAACTACTCGAATCTACTAAGGCACAAAACACATACCGATATCAACATCCAGAGGACACTCTTGTTCACCTCTAGCTTAGAGAGCATAGAACCTATATTTTCTTTGGATCACTAGCACCTGAACAAATTGGATCGGATGAATGGTAGGGTTGAGACCTACGATGACTATCTCCTTCATTTCTAGCAAATATAGGGCAATGCCTTATCTTGTGGCATAACTTACCAAAACCAAAACAAACATTTGACCGAGCTAAGCATTAACCCTCATTTCTTCTATCACACTTAGTACATTCCAGCAACAAAATATCACTACTATAATCTTGACATTTAGGGTTAGAAACCCTCTTTTGGTTGAACTTAGGAGCACTTGAGGGCCCTTACCCAGGGAGCTTTTGTCTAAACCTAGGGTGTCCTTGCTCATCAGACCTTGTGTTGGAGATGTTTCCGTCTCTAGTTCTAGACCTCTTTGCTTCCCTATCCTTCTCCATAAGCTTTAATTCCTCAATTTGTTGGGCATGCACCATAAGACATGAGATATCCAAGTCGGATGCTCCAATCATGAACTTATTCATCTTAGCCCTCAAATCCACCACTATAGTAGGAGCATACTTGGATAGTTGGGTAAATTTCAAGGAATACTCCTTAACACTCATGGTACCCTGTATAAGGTTAATGAACTCTTTCAACATAGCTTCCCTCAACTCTAGGGGAAAGAACCTATCAAGAAATGCTAACTTAAACTCTTCCCACTCTATTGGACCGTCTCCTACCGGCCTCCCATATTTCCATTGTTCACACCATACTTGAGAAACATCTTTTAATTGGTAAGAGTCTAGCTCCACTTTCTCTACCGAAGCACATAATATCAAGCCCCTTATATGTAACACCCCGAAAATTTCTAAGTTAAGCCCAAACCATTCTTGAATTGCGTATAAGGTCATACTGAAAGACTCTTAATTTTCTTAGGTGTTAAGGTAAATTCTTTAGTGTGGGAATGATTTTAGATATCAATAAAAAGCTCTAGAAACTCCTAGCACAAAGTAGAGTTGAAAGGTTCCTTACCGATTATGTTTTGACATAAGATTTTACTTAGGTCAACTTAAAAAAACTATATCTATTAGAATACAAAGAACTAAGTGGACCATAAAATATTCGATTAAAGGTATTTGAATCCTCTTTCTAGCGCCACCAATTTTGCGTCAATCCAATTTTTGTGTAAAATGTTATGATCATTTTAGTAACTGTCGTAGTACATTTCTGTTTTAGCCGCGAGAAAGTTTTAAATAAGGTACTTTTCTTGTCCTTATACCACTAGGAAAACCTTCAAATGGATTTCTCAACTCCTATACAGCCCTAAACAATCCTATTTCCATATTTTCATTCATCATTCTCTTTTCTCTAAAACCCAAAGACAAAACCTTAAGGAAAAATCAAAGTAGAAGACTCCATTCTAGATTTATTCAATCGTTTTAAAGATGTTTTCCATCTTTTTCAAGTTTCTTTCAACATTCTTCAAGATTCTTCTTCAAGGTAAGTTCTTCTCAAAGAATTCCTTCTTTCCAACTCAAAGTCCTCCATACAATTATGAATCACTAATGAAAATCATAATTTTTGGCCATAGAGATTTCAAGAAACTAATTCAAGAATGTCAAGAAAGGTTTACTTGATTTTTGTCATTCAAGCTAGTTCAAGTCAAGTCTCCATTAATTCAAGCTTGGTAGTCTTTGTAATCAAAGTATGATGGTTTATTCATTCATGAAGCCCCATGTTCTCCCCAATTTAGAAGAAGAATTCCCCAAGTTAAAATAGGGTTTCTTCTAATGTTATGGGTTATGATCCAATAGAGTAGATTATGAACGTTTATGATTGTTTATGTTCGTTTATGATAGAATTGCATGATTTAGTATAATTATACATGTATTCATGCTTAACCTATTATTATAAGGTGAATTTGATATAGTTGGGTTTATGCCATGAAAGGGGAAATTGGGAATTTAGATGTAATCTTCTAGAGTTGATAAAATATATTTTAGATCTCTTGATAATTAAGTGAATAGACATGAATTGATTAGGGCTAATGTATGCATGTTGAACTATAATTAGTAGCGCTTGACATTGGGGCTATATAATGAATTTTGAATTGTAGATAGGATTGTTGTGGAAGACTAATGTTTGCGTAATCAAGACATAACTTACGATACAAGAGTTTACAATCGTCCAATAGTTTAGTAACCTAACGAAGGGTTGGGATCGTCCCAGGTGAGTGGTTTTGAGAATTTACAGAAAAATAAAATTTAGTTCTAACTAGTAGTCGCTAAATAAATTAACTAGTAAAAACATTGTAAATTAATGTTGGACACAAAATTATCAATTAACAAGGGGGGCTTTTGTCAATAGTAACTAAAAATAGCAAAATAAACAAGGATTTGTAAGTAATGAGAGGGGATCCTTGGGATGTGACGGGAATATGGGTTAAGCTAGATTATTGGGTACTTTCTTTCGATAGAAGATTCATAGAATAATTTTGACTAGGCTAATCTTTAAGGGGGATAAACTTTCTCTCGAGAAACTTACCCTGTTTCAAATGCGTTCCTCTCGGACACCCACTTGACGCATGAAGACCAGCCTATGCCTTAACCTACTCACTCTCTCGAGCTGAGTGTGTGGACATGGGACTAGGGTTCACTCTCTCGAGCTGAACCTTATGTCGACCCACTCACACCGGCCATCAATTTAGTGGTTTTAGTTTTACGACCTCTCTCTCTCTCGCAAGCCGAAAACACATAAATAAACTTATATTTGCAACTACAAATTCATTAAATTTATCCACAACCACTAAAGGAAATCACATTTAAACTACAAATAGATTATCAGCAAGCAAGATCCATAAATTATCTTAACCCATATTCGCTAAATCACACCCTAATAATTGGGGTTTTTAGCCACACATCAAGAGATAGAGATTTATACCTAAATGAGCTTGCATTCAAATGGGTATGAATATTTAAGTCTTGTTACAGGCCAAGAATGAAGAATCCAAGAGACCCAAGTCCAAATCCTTGGAGATGAAACCCTCTTCTTTTTCAAGTCTTCAAAACCCTTTCAAACTTAGAGAAAAAATATCAAAAAGTAATGTTCTATATGAAAACTATCACAATAGTTCGACTGTAAGTGAAAATTATAATAATTGTTCTACTTTTAAAACTACAACTCTAACTAGTATTTATAGCTTTCACAAATTTGTGCTGCAGTGGATCATTCGGCATCGTTAGTCAGAATCGTCGATCAACTCAGCGATTCTCCCTTTGGTGTAGTTCATCACTATCTTACACCAGCATTCAGCATTGTCGTGCTCTATGTCATTGGGCGACATGGTACTGTTTCGCAGAACTTCTCGTCGATGCGCCGACTGCTCCCTTTTTCCACTGACTTGATCCTTTCCTTCAGGGCTCAACACACTGGAACAAAAGGCGAAGTAAGACCCTTCGGCGACTCGCCAAGTGGACTCAACGATCCTCAGGCCTTCATTTCTTCGTTCTTTTCAGCCTTTTTGTTACTTTTTGCGACGTAGTGTCCATGCTTTCTTTCAAACATCAAATACTTGAAACTTAATGGTTTTCATCAGATAGTGAGATAAAATAAGCATTTGAGGACACAGTTTCTATTATAATGTTGCCCTAAATGAGTCCAATTCTTGGACTCATCAAAGACTCACCCACATGATCTACCCTATGTATGTATGTATGTATAATGTGAAAGGTTTTCTCACATAGAAATTATAATGATTCTAGGTTGAAAGGCTTGCTCACCTATAATGAATCAAATAATGTATGAACTATTATAGCTTGAAATAGTTATACATGATCCCTTCATGAATAGCTTGACTTGGTAAGACAATACCAAGCATGGTAGCTTGAGTTAAAAGACCTCATGGACAACATTGGATTGAGCAATCGTACCCTTCCAATGTATCTTGAACTAAGCACAATAGAATCCTTTGCATGGCAGCTTGACTTGGTAAGGGTACATCATTTCATGGTAGCTTGGATTGAGCAATATTACTCTTTATTTATTATGTTGGATTTTCCTAGTAAGGTGCTTTCCATGGTAGCTTAATCTAGCATTGTAAGGTGCTTTTACTTGGTAGCCTTAAATTGGTAAATTTTAAGCATTCATAAGTCATGATTTTTCATGAACTATTAAATAAGTACTCTTCCATGAAATGTATGAATATGAGGGACAAATCCCTAATCAAGTTAGCATGTTTATGATGAAACTAGATTACTACAAGGAAGTATAGTAAGTGTGTTTTGATATGACGTTTACTTGTAAGATGTATGCTTGATGTTTGCGTAATAAACACACAACTTCCAATTCGAGTGTCTACGATCGTACAATAATAAAGTAACTCAACCAAGGGTTGGGGTCCAGTCCCAAGGGAGTGATTTTGAGAATTAATAGAAAAACAAAATTTAGTTCTAATTAGTCATAGCTATAGACATTATAGAATATAAACATACAAATCTAAAGGGGGTGACGCAAGCGTCAATTATCAATAGGGGTTTTTGTATTAGTTAACAACTGCAAACAATGAAAATATACGAAAACTAGATAGAGAGACGGGATTCTTGGGATGTGATAGGAATACGGGGTAAACTAAACTGTCGGGTACATCCTTTTGATAGTAAATTGTTGAGTATTTGTGACTAGGCTAGAATATAGTGGGAGTAAATTCTCTCTCGAGCACCTTACCCCAAATCGACTAGGTTTCTCTCGAACACCGAGTTGTCACTTTAAGTACAGCCTCCGCCTTAGCCCATTCACTCTCTCGAGCTGAATGTGTGGGAGAACGACTAGGATTCACTCTCTCGAGCTGAACCCATATCAACCCAATACCATCGGGTATCAATTTAGTAGTCTTAGTTTTACGACCTCTCTCTTGAGCAAGCCGAAAACACTAAGATGAAATCATATTTGCAACTACAACTCCATTAAGTTCATACACAACTACTAAATGAAATCACATTTAAACAGCAAATAAACCATCAACAAGTAAGACCCAAAAGATAATCTAACCCATATTCATAAAATCACACCCCAAGAATTGGGGTTTTAGCTAGACATGTAAAAGAGATAAGAATTTATACCAATATCAGTTTCCATCAACTTGGTATGAAAGATTAAGGCTAAAACCACGTCAAGAGTGAAGAATCTTCGAGACCCAAGTCCAATTTCTTGGAGTTGAAACCCTTTGAATCTTCAAGGTCTTAGAACAAAGTCTCCAAAACCCTCTAAAACTTAAAATCTCTAAAAAACTGTAAAAAGTTCTAAGAATATATGATACTAAGCTTGAAATTTAAACCAGTATTTATAGTGTTTGAAAATGTGTTGTGAAGGACCCTTCGGTGAAGTTTGTCGGGATTGCTGATACATTCGGCTATCCGATGTTTAGTCAATTTCATCGCCTTCATGTTGTAGCCTTTAGCCTCTTTGGATTTTGAGTCATTGGGCGATATGGTACTGCTTCGCGTGACTATTCAGCGGCACGTCGACTACTCCATTTCATCGCCAACTTGACATTTTTCTTTAAGGCACAATGCACTGGAACAAAAGGCGATATCTAGGCCGATCGGCGACTTGCCAACTGGACTCGACAATCTTCAGGCCTTCATTTCTTCGTTCTTTTTAGCTGCCTTGTTCCTTCTTTCGAACTAATCCATGCTTTGCCTCAAACTCCAAATACCTGAAACTTTAGGATTTTCATTAGATATTGAGACAAAATATGCATTTGAGGACACTAATTCTATCAAAATATAACCCTAAATGAGTGCAAAATGTGGACTCATCAATGCTTAGCTTGGATTGTTGCTATAGTTGCCTTCCTCGATATGTTTGACTGAAGGTGAATGTTCCCTTGCCCTGGAGATTTAAACTAAGGATGAAATCAAAGGATAACGAATATGAATTAGGACCTAAAGGGGTTTGCTTAGCTTGGGTGAGATATATGGGTTCTTATCCATGCATTGCACAAGCAAGCTTTGAGGGAACTTATGAAGTTGTTCTCTTATGTTATGTTGATGTCTCTTATGATTATAGTATATGAGTATGTTGTTATGTCTGATGCCTATTTTATGCTTATGTTGATGATTTATGTTTGCCATCATATTTAGTACATTATTGTACTAACGCATAATCTTGCTTACAGTCTTATCAAATGTAGGGTTCGACGACATTGAGTTTCCTCCTTGTGGCTAGGATCTTATAAGAGCAAGAAAGTAAAGATTTTATGCGTCCTCATAGCATCGAGGATTTGATCACCTTTCATTTATGTCTTTTATTTTATGTTTAGAACTTTGTTTGGGCTGCGTTCTTATGTCTTTGCAAGTATATGATGGCTTGAGACAATGTTAAAGACTACCGCTTCGTTTTAAGAAAATTTGGTATTATTGGAAAATATTTTAAATTTACTGAACTTTTCTATTATCTTATGTTATGATATGCTAAGAGGCTTGTATGAGACTTCTCGGAGTCTTGAAGGGGGTACCCTGGGTCGTGACATAGTAAACCTCATCTATAAATCCCTAAGGATGCTCTTCCACTTTAGAGGCATAAAAGGGTTATCTTAATAAAATCCTTCACTCTTAAAGCCACTAAATTCACACTGGGATTCACCGGAGCTACGCCATCTCTACTGACTTGCACCGTCATGACTTGAGCCAACATTTTCAAAGCCGACATTATGTCCGCATTCGACATAGCTGAAGGATCAATCAGAACTGTAGGAGCTTGAGGAGGAGCTTTTTGATTCACATTATCTTCCTCATTCCGCCTAGCATTTTCCCTCATATTAGACATGCCCTGAAAACCAACGAGTATGGATTAGGAGAAAGACCGAATAGGTTTAAACTCTATGGAACGACTTAGAGAATTAAGAAGTGAGATTTCCTAATCATCTAATAACTTCATATTCAAAAATATGGCGAGATTCACACTTATGAACAAGACTCTACTAGACGTGGTTTTGAGACAATCCTAGTGACCTAACACAAGCCACTTAGCATATAGTAACATAAAGTAAATAGAAATCATGCGAAGTCTTTATAAAAGCAAGCGAAAATCTACAACACTTTGTCTCAAACCATCTAAAAAGACTTTAATAACTTTTCGGGAGGCAGCCCATACAATAGTCTAAAATATAAAATAAGTGTCATAAAGGAAAGGTGATCAATCCTCATTGCTATGAGGACTCACAAAGTCTTCAACTCTTTGCTCTGCTAGATCCCTAGCCACGAGAATCAAACTCAATATTGTCAGATCCTACATATGATAAGAATTAAGGCATGAGTATGTATTAGTACTAAGTGTACTAAATATGATAGCTAGCATAACATCATAAGAGCATAACACAAGGGTTAGTCAACAAGAGACATATACTATAATCATAAGAGACAACAAAATAGTCATAAGCATAATCTCCAATATAGACGTAATGTAAGCATTAGTCATCATAAAGCATAATCATATGTATACATAGTCAATAATTAGACCTTCATATCATAAGAGAACCACTTCAAAGTCAATACTTAGACCTTTGTATCATAAGAGAACCACTTCATAAGTAACCTCGGAGTATACTTGTGCAATGTATGGATAAGACTCCATAATCCCATGAATGCTAAGTATCCCTTTTGTCCATCATAATAATACTTACCATCTTATGTTGTCATCCTTAGCTTAATACTCATAGACAAGGGAACCTTCACCTTTAGTCAACATATCAAGGATGGAAACTATAGCAACAATCCAAACTAAGCATACATCATATAAGAGAAACACTTTATAGGTAACCTTAAGTCATACTTATGCATACATGGATAAGACCCCATTATCATACCAATACTATGTATCACTTTAAGTCATAATGCATACTAATCATCTCTATGATATCATATTTAGCTCATCATAAAGGACAAGCGGAATCACCTCAAGTCATACATATTATGGAAGGATTATAAAGCTAAAACCCATACAATTCATCATTTATGACATAATACATATTAAGGAATCATAGGTATTTTCCTCTATGTTCATTTTAAGGAATCATAGGTATTCGCCTCCATGTTCATTTTAAGGTGTAATTTTCGTATTCGCCTCCACAACACTTAATAAAGATCATATGTAATCGCCTCCATGTCCATCATAATAAGATATAGGGATTCACCTCCATATCAACATAAAGGCTAATGGGTAATCACCTCTTGACTTGCCTTAGGAGTCACATATAAAAAGGGTAGTCACCTCACACTCCTCGTCATATGACATGGGTAATCACCTTATGTCTATTAACTTATGAATAGGGGAAATCACCTGACATCATTCTCATATAAAGGTCTTTAGGGTAATCACCACAACCTCATCACATTTCATAGTCCTTGAACTTAGATTCATTTTAGGTGAGAAAACCTTTACACCTAGAATCATTCTATGTGAGAGATCCTTTCATACCATATTCACGGATAAGTGTGTATATGAGAATATCCTTTCAACAACACAACAACATATAATGATCATAGACATTTCATTCTCAAAGAGTTCATAAGGCATGTACACAGCTTTCATAAAACATGCATAATATCATATCTTGCCCTTACAAAGGTCAAGGCTCATATCAAATGACCACATCTAGAATTACTATATTACACATGGATACTATTATAACTAAAGTGATTCTATCACCTCATACAATTTATCATTCATAAGGTAGATTAGGTAGGTAAAGGTCTTTTACCATAAATCTATCCATTAATCTTCTATTCTCATATAGACTTTAGTTTCAAAGCCTTAACATACATAATTCACCTTATTAGCTTTACCTTCAAAACCCTAGAAATCAACATTCATGACTACAAGCCCTAATCTCAAATATTTTACTTCTTACAATCATCATACAATCTAGATCACAAGTTATTCTAGTCACAGGCTTCATTCTTAAGCAATTCTAGTCATATATCACCATAAAAGCTCAATATCAATTACTACTAGTCATGATCCACCATATATACTTTAATGTAATTCAATTCATCTTTACATGCTTTTATTCTTGAAAAGTTACTATATATATCATAAATTCTAGAAGATCATCACGAAGTCTTTAATTTCCCTCTTTACGGAACCAACCCACATTACTTCAATTTCATCAATTAGACTAGAGTTACACATGGAAAACATGTAAATTCATCATAATATCTTGATTCACTACTAAATCATTCATAAACAACCAACATCCACTCAATTGGATTCATACTCAACTTAACCCACAATATGGGAAGGAAGCCTAACTTGAATCGAGGATTTCATCTTCAGAATTGGGGGAATTCTAGGGGTTCTATGGATGAAAGAATCCATGGATGAATAAACTATCATACCAAAATTATAGAGCCTTAGATTGGAATAATGGAGTCTTGACTTGACCGAGTTTGATTTTCTTCTTATGCTTCTTCACTTTCTAAAGATATGATTTTTTGGAGAGAATTGGGTTCTTTTGGTGAGCTTAAATAAGGTCTAGTATGAATGAATTTCAGGGTCTAAAGTATTTAAATAGGTGATCCAAAATAGGCTAAAATGACTTCACTTAATCAGACTTAAAATAGGAAAACCCCAAAGTGCCCCTAACTTTATTTCTTAAAACCGTCTCCATGCCACCATCCACGACCACCAACCTACAGGGCATGGATGGACCCAAGGACTGTACTGTAGGGGCGTGGGTTGGTGACTGGAACATGCTGGCCACCTACGGATGCACCCTCCGCGGGAAGTGGACCCACCCACGGGGCGTGGGTCCATCCGTAGGTCACTGTTTTGGGAAACCTAGCTAGGGTCCTTCTCAAGGACCCTTGGTTGCTTATTGGGGAGTCATACCTTGACGTTAAACCCCAAATACCTTAATTCTAAGTACATGAATTAAATTCCAAGGGTCTATTAAGGGAGTTTTAATGCCTTGGTGTTTCTATAGATCTAATATATGGTGCATTCTTCGTGTTCATGGATACTTGTTTTGTTAAACAAAGGGATGTGTGGGTTGGCTTCACGTTCACGAAGCCTTGGCCGTATTCCCAAATGGTAAGTGGGGTTTTCTTCGCGTTAGTGGAGCCTTGGTCGTGTTAGTGTAGGGTTAGTTGGTTTATCTCAACGTTAATAGGGCATTCACCATGATCGTGAAGAATAATTTAGTAGTGCACATTAATATTTTCCCAAAATGTGATTTCTTCCCCATACCTATATTTTTAACCATAAAATCTTGGTGTAAATGATTTCGAGGAGGTTTTGCAATACTATTCTTTTGGATAACTAAGTTTAATCACAATCCCTCAGGAGACAATTATTATTTCATGATTTTAACATCAAATTAATTTTTTAATTCAAGATTTTGGAACTTTCTCATGTATTTGGGGTTTAACAATTTGGGCTATTAAGTGGGAGTTCTAACTCATTTTTTGATATGATTTAACGTGTGGTTTGATAAGTCCACAAATTGAACTCATTTAGGGCTTTATTTTGATAGGAATAGTGTCCTCGAATGCTTATTTTGTCTAAATAACTGATGAAAACTCTTAAATTTTAGGAATTTGAAGTTTTAGTTAAAGCATGGATATTTAGGTGCAAAAAGGAACAAAAAGGCTGAAAAGAACGACGAAGCTAAAACCCGAGATCGCCAAGCACAATTGGTGATTCGCTGAAGGGATTTACTCCGCCCTTTGTTCCAGTACACGAAGCCCTAAAGGAGAAGGATCAATAAGGGAATGAATGGAGCAGTCGACGCTTCGCCGAATAGTTCCGCGAAACAGTACTATACTGTCCAATGGTCCACAATGTGAAGGTGTTGAAGGCAAGTACGAAACGGCGATGAGACAGACGAAGGGCGAGTGGCCAAATTCATTCGGCGACATCAACTAACTTCTCCGAAAGATTTGCTAACGCTATTTTCTGAAGTCTATAAATACTGAACTTATTATTATTTTTAAGAGTCAAAATTTTATTTTAATTTCCAGAATAGAATAGTACTTTTTAGATATTTTCTCTCAAGTTTGGAGAGGGTTTTTGGGAACTTGAAGAAAGAAGTTCAGCTTCCACAAGTTGGAAGTGGGTCTTCTATATTCTTGTTCCTTTGCTTAAATTAAGGTTTAATTTCTTATACCCATTTGAGTTTACTATCATTTTAGGTATATTTTATTATTTCTTGATGTGTGGTTAAAAGCCCCCATTTTTGGGGTGTGATTTAGCAAATATGTGTTGATATTATTGTTGGATCTTGCTTGCTGATAGGTTAGATGTAGTTTAATGGTGATTTCACCTAGTGGTTATGGTTTAATCTAAAGGGTTTGTAGTTGCAAATACAAAGCGACCCTGTGTTTTCGGCTTGCCCGAGAGGGAGGTCGCGAAACCAAGACCACTAGATTGATGGCCTAAAGAGTGGGTCGACATGAGGTTCAGCCTGAGAGGGTGAGCCCTAGTCCCATATCCTAACACTGAGCTAGAGAGAGTGAGTGGGGTAAGACACAGGCTAGTCTTCATGCGGCAAATGGGTGTCCGAGAGGAACGCATTTCGAACGGCGTTAGTTGCCCGAGAGGGAACTTATTTCCATTTAAGCTTAGCCTAGTCACTATTATCTTACAAATTTCTTATCAAAAGCATGTACCCAACTATTTATCTCAACATGTATTGCGGTAACACCCCAAAAACATTTCCCCATACTTGATTTGCTTGTTAATCTTCGTTATTTATACTACTTGCAACGAAACCCGAAATTGATAGTTGACATTTTTGTGTCACCCCCTTTATTTACCATGTGTTTGCTCGTTAACATCTTTAGCTACGACTAGTTAGAACTAAATTTTATTTTACTATCAATTCTCAAAACCGGTTTCTTGGGACACGACCCCAACCTCTAGTTGGGTTACTATACTATCGACGATCATAGATTCTTATACCGTAGGTTAGTGTCATTGGTCATGATAAGCATCAAAATGGCGTCGTTGCCGGGGAGTGGTGTTATTTGATAATTTTTAGATTAGTAGAATTTTTGTTCTTCTTAGTTGTAGTTCACTAATTTAATTTTTAGTTTATTTTTGTTGATTGTGTAAACATTTCAAAAAGCATGAGTGTTAATGGTAGTAACGGGAGCCAAGTAGGCCATCAGGATGACATTGGTAACCTCAATGATGTCCAAGAGCCCAACATCAATGATCCACATCTCATGGAAGGTATCGGAGCCATCCGTCTACCACTTATAGAGGGAAATGTGGTGTTCCACATAACAAGCACCATGTTGCAACTTTTGTTACTAAAAGGACTTTTCAGTGGATTGGCTCCCGAAGACCTGCATGAACATCTTCGAAACATCGTGGATGTGTGTGGACCTTTCTCGTTCAAGAACAACTCTCAGGAATCAGTTCATGGGAGGAGTTGGTCACCGCATTTAATATGCGATTTTTCCCTGCATCGAAGATGATGACTATTTAGGATAACATCCAAAGCTTCAAGCATCTGAATGGATAGGCTCTTCATGAAACTTGGCTTCGGTTTAAGAAATTTGTGCTACAATGGCCGACCAATGGTCTACCTGATAATGTGCTCCTTCAATACTTCTACTGAAATCTAGACTCAGTGAACGAAGGTGTTGCTGACCAACTCTCACCCAGAGGCTTAATGCAACAACCATACGCGGTAGCAGCTCAACTTCTCGATGGGATGACAACCATCAATAGGGCGTAATACACTCGCGAAGACCAGGTCTCACCGGTCACAATTCAGCTATCTAAGGAGCAGGTTGAAAAAGATAATGAGAGAGAACAAAACATGGCCTAGATCATGACACAACTTGACAACTTATCTAAAAATATCATGGCGGCTGGTGCCCGTGGTGTCAATGTTGTAGGAGTCGGGGGTGCGAATCTTGAGGAGATAAAGTTTTAAGCCATGTATGACGAGGAAGTAAATTTCCTAGCTAACCAAAGCAGGGGATACAGTTCAAAGTACCCAAGGTAGGGTGGTAATCAAGGATAGGTTAGAGACGAAGGCTGGAAATATCAAGATTGTGAATGGAGGGACCGTAATTCAAATTGGAAGGATGGAGAGAAGGGTAGACATGTGTCTCCCCACGAGCGTCAAAAGCCTAAGGATTCGGAAGGTGTTAGGTCTGAGGATATGCTCTCGCGTATCCTAAACAAAGTGAAAGAGTCAAACAAAATGCTAAATGTATGAAAGAAAATGTGTCTACCCTCAGCCAAATTGTCACCTCTCATTCAGTTCCAATCAAACAGTTAGAGACCTAAATGAGTCATATCTCGTCTCGTCTTGGAACAGTTATAGACCTAAATGAGTCATATCTTGTCTCGTCTTGGAACAATTACAGACCTAAATGAGTCATATCTCATCTCGTCTCAATCCGAGACAACAAGGGGGTTTGCCTAGTGACACTATGGCTAACCCAAAGATTGAGCTATTATCCAGGATGATCTCGTTACCTCCCACTCTGTCTTATTATATTTTCTACATTTGGATTCCTTATACATGCATTTGAGGACAAATGATCTTATTTATGGTGGGGTGAGGCTCACCTTTTTGTGTGCTTGTTTCAAATACTTGTGTTTTGTATATATTTGGATTGTTTGTTTTCAATTGTGTTTTTAAAACTACTTTTGCGATTGTTTGAACTTATGGCTCTCTGTTGGGTTTAATTTCAAAATGATTTTGACCCTTTCAAAAAATTTTGAATTTTTCTCACATTTTTGCCACCCCTCGTGAGTTGAATGTGGCTGTTCTTTTGCAAAAATTCAAGTCTCAGTTTCTATCAATATCGATGACTTAAATAGTGCTCTCAATTGAATGAACATGAATGTATGGCTATGACGAGGCTAAATGAAGTTGCATAGACAATATGTGAACTTTTTGCATCTCGTTGTGATTAGCCATTTATCGAATTGATTCTCTTGTAATGACTACTACACACTAGGGAAAGTCTGTAGTCTTGTTTGACTTAAGTGTCGATGCCTTGTGTGATTAGCTTGCTTTGAACCATGCATGAATAAACCTAGAATTTGCCCTGTTAGTCTAATTGATTTAGAAAGGTGTTCTCTTGATATGATATTAGGCAAATTTAAAGTGTGTGAGACAAATTTAAAATATACCTCTTTTGTGGCCTACCCGTGAGTGTGTGAAACTCTTTCTGAACACCCTTTGAGCCTTACCTTTCTTGGAAAGAATGCTGATGAACCCTAGACCTCACTTGACCCTGACCTTTAATCCTCATATTTGTGGTTTAGTGAATAACCAACTTAGGCCAAAAGCCTCAGTTGGGGTGTGGTGAAAAGGAAAAGGTGAAGTCAAGAAGTGTAGGAAAAGTCCCCCTTAACCCATGGTGTTGCAGAACAGTGGAAACCCCTTCAATTCAAAAAAATAAATTAAAATAAAATTAAATTAAATTAAAAAAGTGTGGAATTAGGTACGATGGAAATCGGGTTTCCAAGCAATCTAAAAAGGTGAATAAACAGGTGACTTAGAAGCACTAGAAAAAGAATCGATAAAGGAAAAGAAGGGAATGTCGTGAGAATACCACATCCCACTAGGAAGGAGCCACTAAGCCTAAATGACCATACCTTTGCACTCATCCCCATGACAAGCCTTAGAAAGACCTTTTTGATCTTGAGTAAGCCGAATTGAAAGTCGATTGGAAAATGAGGGCAAACGTATGGGTAAAAACATGCATTGTGTTCCTCTTTTTTAGTGTGAGCGTTGCATCTGATTCCTGATCCTGAATTGATTAACCTCTGTGTGTGAATATGGAATCACTGTTTATGTGAGGGCATTTGGATACTTTTTGTCGAGCTTGCACTTGGACAAGTAGCAAGTATTGCGAGCATGAGAATCTTTGGTAATGGTGTGTCATAACTTGAATCTTTGAGTACACAGTTGATCTGTGCATAAGAATTTGGAATCTCTTTGTGTATGTTCATGATTGAGTCTTGTGTAGAACTGTTTGAGACACCCTTTTTGAACGGCTGAACTTGAGTTTGCTTGAGGACAAGCAAAAGTTTAAGTTGGGGATGTTGATGAGTCCACAAATTGGACTCATTTATGGCTTTATTTTGATAACAATAGTGTCCTCGAATGCTTATTTTGTCTAAATATCTGATGAAAACTCTTAAGTTTCAAGTATTTGAAGTTTTAATGAAAGCATTGACACTTAGGCACAACAAGGAACAAAAAGAATGAAAAGAAGGACGAAGCTGAAACTCGAGCATCGCCAAGCACACTTGGCGATTCGCCAAAGGGATTTACTCTGCCCTTTGTTCTAGTACGCGAAGCCCTAAAAGAGAAGGATCAATAAGGCAATGAAAGGAGCAGTCAGCGCTTCGCTGAACACTTCCGCGAAGCAGTACTATACCATCCAATGGTCCAGAATGTGAAGGTGTTGAAGGCAACCACGAAACGATGATGAGATATACGAAGGGCGAGTCGCCAAAGTCATTCGGTGACATCGACTAATTTCGCCGAAAGATCCGCCAACGCTATTTTTTGAATTCTATAAATACTGAACTTATTATTATTTTTAAGAGTCAAACTTTTATTTTAATTTCCAGGATAGAATAGTACTTTTTAGATATTTTCTCTCAAGTTTGGAGAGGGTTTTTGGGAACTTGAAGAAAGGAGTTCATCTTCCCCAAATTGGAAATGGGTCTTCTATATTATTTTCCTTTGCCTAAATTAAGGTTGAATTTATTATATCCATTTGATTTTACTATCATTTTAGGTGTATTTTGTTATTTCTTGATGTGTGGCTAAAAACCCTCATTCTTGGGGTGTTATTTAGCAAATATGTGTTGATATTATTGATGGGTCTTGCTTGCTGATAGGTTAGATGGAGTTTAATGGTGATTTCACCTAGTGGTTGTGGTTTAATCTAAAGGGTTTGTAGTTTCAAATAGATAGCCACCCATGTGTTTTCGGCCTGCCCGAGAGGGAGGTCGCGAAACCAAGACCACTAGACTAATGGCCTAAAGAGTGTGTCGACATGAGGTTCAGCCCGAGAGGGTTAGCCCTAGTCCCATATCCTAAAACTCAGCTCGAGAGAGTGAGTGGGTTAAGGCGTAGGTTGGTCTTCATGAGACAAATGGGTGACCGAGAGGAACACATTTTAAACGGGGTAAGTTGCCCGAGAGGTAACTTATTTCCATTTAACGCTTAGCCTAGTCACTATTATCTTACAAATTTCTTATCAAAAGCATGTACCCAACTATTTATCTCAACTTGTATTGCGGTCATACCTAAGAACATTTCCCCACACTTGATTTTCTTGTTAATCTTCCCTATTTTTACTACTTGTAACAAAAACCCCAAATCCATATTTGACACTTTCGTTTCACCCCCTTTATTTACCATGTTTTTACCCGTTAACATCTTTAGCTACATCTAGTTAGAGTTAAATTTTATTTTTCTATCAATTCTCAAAGCCACTCTCTTGGGACACGACCCCAACCATTAGTCGCGTTACTATACTATCGACTATTGTGGACACTCATACCATCGATTAGTGTCGTTGGTCACGATAAGCATCATGGGTTCCTAACTTTTTGGGTATTAACTTTTTCTAAATATATTCAAGAATTGCCATTAGCACTCAGATTTGACTTTTATGATCATTTCAGACTTTTTTTTTCAAAAATCAGCTTCATGTGTTTCAGTGTTCATGTTTTCATATGGGAATCCTTTTTTGATTAGATTGTGTGGACTTAGTGGCTCAACATAAATGGAAGACTCAAGTCTCGGATTGATTCCTTTACTTTGTGTCAAGTTAACTTTTTTGACTCGTTTACAAAATGTGTTAGCCCTTGTTTGACATGTGTTGTGGTTAGTTGTAAAAGAAAAACGTAACGCTTGAGGCTCACCTTTTTTGTTTGTGTGAATACCTTAATGTTTACCGTATGAAATTGGGTCGTTTGTTTTGCTCTAAACTTTGCTTTAAATACTGTTTCTTTTCGTGGATGCTTAAGTTTATGGCTCCTGTTCTTCTACTTGCAAAATAAGTTTGATCCTTCCAAAAAAAATTCGCCACCTCTTGTGTTCAAAGTGGTTGTTCTTTTGCAAAAAATTAAGTCTTAGTTTTGATCAATACCGATGACTTGAATAGTGCTCTCAATTGAACAAACATGAATGCACGGTTACGACGAGGCCAAATGAAGTTACATAGACAATATGTGCATTCTTTGCATCTCGTTGTGACTAGCCATTTATCAAATTGATTCTCTTGTGATGACCGTTGCACACTAGCAAACGTGTGTAGTCTTGCTTGACTGAAGTACCGATGCCTCATGTGTTTAGCTTACTTTGAACCTTGCATGAATAAAACAAGATTTTGCCCTATTAGTTTGGTTGATTTGGAAAGGTGTCCTCTTGAGATGATCTTAGGCAATTTTAAAGAGTGTGAGCCAATTTGACATATATCTCTTTTTGTGACCTACCTGTGAGCGTGTGAAACTCTTTTGAACACCTTTGAGTCTTACCTTTCTTTGGAAGAACTTTGATAAACCCTAGACCTTACTTGATCTGTTACCTATAATTTTCTTGATTTGTGGTTTAGTGAATAGACAACTTAGGACCAAAAGCCCAAGTTGGAGGCGTGGTAAAAAGGAAAAGGAGAAGTCAAGAAGTGTTGTAAGTTGAAGAAATGAGTTCTTCTTCCCCAAGTTGGAAATGGGTCTTGTCTATTCATTTTCCTTTGCTTAATTTAAGGTTTAATTTCTTATACCTAATTGATTTCATTATAATGTTAGATATAATTTCTTATTTCTTGATGAGTAGCTAAAAGGCCCATTCTTGGGGTGTGATTTAGCAAATATGGGTTGATATTCTTGTTGGGTCTTGCTTGCTGATAGGTTAGATGTATTTTAATGGTTATTTCACCTAGTGGTTGTGGTTTAATATAAAGGGTTTGTAGTTGCAAATACAAAGCCACACATGTGTTTTTGGTTTGCCCTAGAGGGAGGTCGCGAAACCAAAACCACGAGACTGATTGCCTAAGGAGTGGGTCGACATGAGGTTCAGCCCGAGAGGGTGAGCCCTAGTCCCATATCCTAACAAACAGCTCAAAAGAGTGAGTGGGGTAAGGCGTAGGTTGGTCTTCATGCGGCAAATGGGTGTCCGAGAGGAACACATTTGAAACTGGGTAAGTTGCCCGAAAGGGAACTTATTTCCATTTAAAGCTTAGCCTACTCACTATTATTTTAAAATTTTCATATCGAAAGCATGTACCCAACAATTTATCTTAACTTATATTGCGGTCACATCCAAAGAACCTTTCCCCATACTTGATTTTCTTGTTTATTTTGCGTTTTATCACTTGTTACAAAACCCCCATTTGATATTTGATACTTTCGTGTCACCCCCTTTAATTTACAATGTCTTTTATCGCAAATGTCTTTAGCTACGACTACTTATAATGTAAATTCTATTTTTCTATCGATTCTCAAACTCGCTCCCTTGGGACACGACCCCAACCCTTGGTTGGTTTACTATATTATCGACGATCGTAGACACTCATACCGTAGGATAGTGTGGTTGGTCACGATAAGCATCAACCACACACCCAACTTAGGCTTTTGGTCTATGTTGATTATTCAAACAAACCACAAATCAGGAGGATTATGGATAATGGATCAAGAAAGGACATGATTTCATCAAGTTTCTTCCAAGAAAAGGTTACGGCTCAATGGGTGTTCAAGCAAGGTTCACACACTCATAATTAAGGTAGGCCACAAAAAAGAGGTATTATGTCAAATTGTTTCACACTCTTCAAAGTTGCCTAAGATCATCTCAAGAGATTCCCTCACTTAGTTAATAGGAACAACGGGGCAAATTCTAGGTGTCATCACACATGGTTCACGGTGAGCTCATCACACAAGGCATTGACACCAATGTCAATCAAGACTCCACACTTTTGCTAGTGTGCAATGTTCATCACAAGAGACTTAGTTCGATACTTGGCTAGTCACAATGAGATGAAAAAAGTTCACATATTGACTATGCAACTTCATTTTGCCTCATCGTAGCCGCACATTCATTTTTGTTTGACTATGAGAACTATTCAAGTCATTGTTATTGATTAAGACTGATAATAAAATTTGCAAGAGAACATCAACATTCAAACATAAACAAGAAGTGGCACAATTTTTTCGAAAGGGTCCAAAAATCATTTACAATCAAAACACTGAGCCACAAGCTCAATCATCCACAAAAATAGTGTAAAACACAATTATAGCTCAAAACCCAATATATAATAAAACCAAAGTCACAAAAGTTCACAAAAGTCGGGCCTTACCTCAACACAAATAAAAATCATTTGTCCTCAAATGCAAACAAAATAATATCCACAATTCAAAATAAAGTAAGATAGAGAGGGAGGTAAATAGGGATCATGTCTAAACAATCACTCCATTTGACTGGGTATCAGTGCCCGGTTTATACTGATGAGTCCACAATTGGACTCATTTAGGGCTATATTTTGATAGAATTAGTATCCTCAAATGCATATTTTGTCTTAATATCTGATGAAAATCCTTAAGTTTCAGGTATTTGGAGTTTGAGGAAAAGCATGGACACTACTTTGCAAGAAGGAAAAAGGTTGTTGAAAGGAACGAAGAAATGAAGGCCTGAAGATCACTGAGACCAGTTGGCAATTCACCGATCGGCCTGGAGATTGCCTTTTGTTCCAGTGTGCCAACTTTCAAGGGAAAGATCAAGTTGGCGATGAAATGGAGCAGTCAGTGTGTCGTCGAGTAGTTCCACAAAGCAGTACTATATCTCCCAACGACTCAAAGCGCAAAAAGGTTGAAGGTTAAAGCAAGAAGGTGATGAAATCGACCAAAAGGCGGATCGCCGAGTGTATCGGCGATCCCGACTAACTGTGCCCAGTGATCCTCCGCAGCACAATTCAAACACTGTAAATACTTTTTAAATTGCTAAATTAGTATGGAGTGATAGACAATTATTATTCAGACTTAGAATATTTTTGTTTTCAAGGTTTAGAGGGTTTTGGAGACTTTGTTCTAAAACCTTGAAGACTCAAAGGGTTTCAACTCCAAGAAATTGGACGTGGGTCTCGAACATTCTTCACACTTGACATGTTTGAAGTATTAATTCTTCCTGCTCAGTTGATGGAAACTGATATTGGTATTGATTTTTATCTCTTTTACATGTCAAGTTAAAACCCCAATTCTTGGGTGTGATTTTATGAATATGGGTTAAATTATTTGTTGGGTCTTGATTGTTAATGGTTTATTTGTTCTTTAAATGTGATTTTGTTTAGTAGTTGAGTATGAACTTAATGGGATTGTAGTTGCAAATACGATTTCATCTTAGTGTTTTTGGCTTGCTCGAGAGAGAAGTCGTAAAACTAAGACTACTAAATTGATAGTCGGTGGTATTAGGTCAACATGGGTTCAGCTCGAGAGAGTGAATCCTAGTCCTTCTCCCACACATTCAGCTCGAGAGAGTGAATGGGCAAAGGCGGAGGCTGTGCTTAATGCGGCAAATCGGTGTTCGAGAGAAACCGAGTTGAATCGAGTTAGTTGCTCGAGAGAGAATGTACCCTCACTATAGTCTAGCCTAGTAACAAATATTCAACAATCTACCATCAAAAGCATGTACTCGATAATGTAGTTTATCCTGTATTCCTATCACATCCCAAGAATCCCATCTCCCTATCTCATTTTCTTATATTTTTGTCATTTTTGTTATTTGCTTTAACACAAACCCCCATTGATAGTTAACGCTTGCATCACCCTTTTAGATTTAATATATTTATATTCGATAATGTCTATAGGTATGACTAATTAGAACTAGATTTTCTTTTTCTATTAATTCTCAAAACCACTCCCCGTGGGAACGATCCCAACCCTTGGTTGGGTTATATCACTACAGGCGATCATATGGCAATTAAATCGAAATAGTGTCAGTCGATTACGTCGAACATCATATACCTCAGATCTCGAGCCACAGTACCTGGGGTCACATCCATAGTAATATCAACTCTACTAGGGTCAGCCAAAGGCGTATCTACCGAAGAGGTTTGCACAACTACATCGATCAAGGCCTCCTTAGTCTCTGTAAGGCCCTCATACGAAACATCATCATCAACCCCAAGAATTTCCTTATCTCCCTCCACCTCAGACTCGGGATCAGTCAGATCTTCAACTCTAATCTTATCTCCAATGGTAGCCGGAGGCATCTCTGGCATATCTGGAATCTCCACCATCCCAAAAATCATGGACATGTCGGTGGACTTCAACTGATCCACATCACTCCTCAATTGAGCAATAGTCGCCTTTATAGCCGTCACCTCCTCGATGGCCCCTTGGTCACGCTCACACACCGCTATCCTAGCCTCAAGGGCATCAATGGTAGCGCTCAATTGTGTCACAGCATCCGCCAGGGCAGTCTGAATCATGCCCATAATGGAGGCCTCAAGTCTGGAAGCACGACAATCAGCAAACTGGGCAAGCTTTCCCATCCAGAGTAATGCATCCTAAGTGAGCGGGATCCGTGAAACAGCAACAACCACAACTCTGGGAGGCAATGTAGCGGTAGAGGAACTAGAGAATTCAGAAAGAACAACAGTAGAATTACCTGAAGGACCAGGGGCCGAAGTAGGCAAAGATGCCTTTACAGGTAGTGAGTCTATATCGACAACCAGGGAAGAGTCCACTGGGGCTGCCTTCTCTTTCTTCTCCACCTCATCTTTCAATACTCCGCCTCGATCCTCTAGATATCTATATGGAATATGAGCTCATATGCACAACTCGGTGATCAACACCGGAAAGAGAAGCGAAGTCTGGCACTGCTTTACCCTCATGGCTATCTCCTTCCCGATGATCATACCCAAATTTATGCACTCCCGTGCAATGATCGCGCCAAGACAAGCTGCCTTTGGGTGGCAAAGGACGGACTTATTCTTGGATGGCATAAGAGTACTACTAATAAATCTAAACGAGTACCTCGCAGCTACATGTAGGTCCCTCTTTTCTATTGGGACTTCTTCTTCTAACCACCTTGGAGTGCCATCACATAGGACTTAGTCTTTATCCTACACTGTTGAACATGAGCAATGTTGTTAGTGCACTCCGAGACGTCATTTATAGTAGTGTTGTCACACAACACTTTCTTTCCCTAAACAACTACATAGTCAACTGGTTAGAATGCAGTTGCCTGCTTCTTTCTTTGTGATTTTAATGCCCCACAAGTTGGGTAGAACTCCCGGATCCAATTTGGGATATAAGGACCTCGGAGTCGAGTGAATAACTAGAACTTGTGTGACTTTATGCAGCTCATTATCTCAGGGTACCTATCAATGACCCCATCAGTGGACAACATCTTTCCCTCAATGATTGTCCTCATTCCCTTAGTCTTTAATCTATTCATAGACCTGGGAGGGGGACCTTTTATTGGTGGTGCTAGGACTACGTCCTGCTCTGAAGCCAGAGTAGGTTAATTAGTTGGCAGAGGAGTCCTGATCCTAGACGGATCGTTCATCCTTTTAGACTGTAGCTCTGCCCTCTGTGTTGCAACTAGTTCATTATCTTCAGAAGCTACAGTCTGAGGCTCCTAGTGCTCACCCTCACTCTCAGAAGTGGTGAGGTGATTGGCGTAGATACTATCAGTGTCGGAGCTGGAGTCAGTGACGCAAGTGCCTTCCCTTTACCCTTTCCTTTCCCACAAGGTGTGGAAAGTTTGGTGACCTTGCCCCTGGATGCAGTTGCATCCTCATTTATTTTAATCCCCTTGGCCTTCTTTCGGGGTTACATGTCTCTACCAGCAACTTTTGTTCTAGCCATGTATGCAAAAACATCGCAGAAAGTTAGGATTAATTTAATCAAAAGCACAGAAGACAACAGTTGCATACAGATCACCAAACGACCTAACATGCCCACTTTCAACCCAACTTCTCGAATTCAACCCTGCAACCCTCGAAAACAAAATCAAAGCATACACTCATCAAATTAAACTCAGACCCATTACACATATTACCCCGAGATACTCAGACTTCTCCCGGTTTTGCCAAATTTGGCAATTTTAATGATTTTTGCCGTTAAGAATGATGTCACCCGCTATATCATTGGAAAAATTATGTCATTTTGTAGTAATACGGGTTCCTTAGACTTCACCCGACTAGACCCAACAACATGCAAGCACAACCCCAGAAGACTCAACCAATTTTAGGGCACATATTTACGGGAATTCAACATTATAAACACTCCGGGAAAAGGTCATTGAATTAACACGTGCACATACAAACATAATTAAGATAAGAGAGGCCTAGCACAAAACACTAAGATAAGTTCAATTGCATAAAAGTACAAATATCTAAAAATAAACTTGGGGTTCGGAAAACTAACCTTAGATGCCGATTAAAATACATCGTAATGCTATGCGGCAAAATAATACATTCCAACAACAAATACGATGACTAAAATATGGTAAAAATGCAATAAATACATAAACTAATGTGCGGGTGTGAGTTTGGGAAGCTCAAAAGTGAAGGAAAGTGAAAGTGTTGGAAGTTTAAACCTTTGACTTTAAAAACCGTCAAGTTCTCGCCCATTCGGTCACATTAGTCATGCTTGCAGACCCACCCGGCGACACGTTGAGTGAGAACTTACCTCTCCGAGTTTTACGGGATCTCCAATTAATGTGGCCATCCAAACGGCGGACTAGATCGCGATCGCCGACCTACTCGGTGATTCGCCAAGTTGTTCCTCAGCTCACCAAGTTTGACCAACTATAATTTAAATTAGTCTTGAGTCCAACGGAGGTCTAGGTCAGGCTCACCGGCCTCTTTGGCAATGTGTCGACTGGAATTTCAGCTCGCCAACCTGCACATTTCAAACACTTTCCACACTTTGACCTGCACAATCAACACACCATTATTTCACACTTCAAAGGAAAGAAAATAAAACTTGGGGTGCCTCCCAAGTAGCGCCTTAGTAATCATCGTGGCACTAGGAAAATCGCTTTGTTGTCTCGGGTTCAAAAGAGATGAGATGTGAGTCATTTGGGTCTCCAATTACTTGATCAATATTTAATGGTAGGTAACGGTCTGGCTAAGGGTCGACACATCTTCTTTCATCTCTTCCAAGATCTTGTCCGACCCTTCAACTTTATTGAGGATACGAGAAAGCATATCCTCAGACGGTATGATCAAAACAGCAACACATAAACCAAAACTAAAAATTAAGTAAGTGCAACTCTAACTAACAAGAGCAAAATTCAACTTAACTAAGAATTCCCAAGTAACACCACTACCCGGCAGTGGTGCCATTTGATTTCATGTATCAGGACACTTCATCTAATACTAAGTGCCAACAATCATTAGTCAGTAATATAACCTAACTAAGTGAATTAGGGTCGAATCCCACAGGTTGTGGTACGTATTTCAAAATCAATAGCCAAGTGAAAATATGTTCAAGTCAATCATAGGTAAAAACATTTACGAATAAAAGCATGATTCAAGTTCGGGGTGACACAAGTGTCAAATAACAAGGGAGTTTGGTTTTAACTATCAGCTACAACAAAAAATAGCACGAAAAATAACAAATATAGAGACGGGTTCTTGGAATGTGATTGGATTATGAACTAAGGTAGACAAATGGGTAATTGCAATTAATTGTAAATAGTTGTGAATCACTGAATAAGCTAGAATTTAGTAGGAATAAACTTTCTCTCAAACAGTTTACCCCGAATCAAATTGGTTTCTCTCGAACACCAATGAGCAACAAATAAGAAAAGCCTACGCTTTAGTCCATTTACTCTCCCGAACTGAATGTGTGAAAAAGGGTTTAGGATTCACTCTCTCGAGCTGAACTCATGACAACCCAATACCCACAGACTATCAGATCAGTAATCTTGGTTCTAAAACCTCTCTCTCGAGCAAGCCAAAAACACGAAGGTAGAGTTACATTTGTAACTACAACCCTTTAAGATTAAGCCACAATAACTTAATGAAATCAGTTTTAATCAACATTAACTACTAGAAATGAGGCCTACGGCAACAATGATTATGTGACGGTTTAACAACTGTTGCCATAAATATTCTATAGCAACACTTTTAATCGTTTTCATAAACCCTTTGACCTAATACAACACTAATTAAAATAAATTGTTGCATCAACCTTTAACCGTTGCCACAAATATACCTTTTGCAATAGTATATTTAACTATTGCAATACTAAATACTATAAGGACGGTTTTGTGATTTTCTTATTGATATGTATTTTCCGCTAAAAAATTATTTTCCCTCCTCTAATCTTAGAAATCCACGAATTTTATATTTTTTAGTTGCAAAGTAACTCTTTAGCGGTCTTTTAGAAATCAAAATTGAGGAATTTGTTATATCAGTGGATAAAAAATCAAGGGTTTCTCAAAGGTCATCTCTAAAAAGAACCAAGAAGTTGACCTTTGTGGGTTGCCTTCAAAATCATATCTTACAATAGCTCGTCTCAACAGTGTCATCTCCTGCAGCTCGTCTTGGTCATCTCTGAAAAGAACCTAGAGTTTTTTTCTTGCGAAAGTGTCATCTCCTACAGCTTCAACAAGTGACTTGTGGTGCTCCTCTTGAGCTTAATCTTCACCAAAAGGTGTGATATTCTATTTATTTCATTCTTTTTAAGTTTCCCTTGTCTCTTTTTTTTTCATGGGTTGTTGAAAGAGCTTCTGCTCTTCAACTTTTTCAACACCATTGAAGGGTTTTTGAAATGCACAAATGGGTTTCTATTAAATAGATGTTGTTTGTTCTATTTTATGTCTTTGGTTTAATCTTTTTGTGTTTAAAGTTTGTACCTCAAATTTGTAAAAGGTTATTATGAAAATTATGGGTTAGGGATTTTTTTGAGAAGTTAGATATTCACATTGATTTCAATACTAAAATTTTCTATTTTTAGGCTAATAGCTAATTTTTATTCTATAATTGAAACAATTATTTTTTTTGTATTGAAAAGATCTGTTTTAGGTGTTGTATTGTTGATCCTTTTTTATATCGAAAGCGTTTGTTGCTAGAGTGGCAGTAAAATTAATCGAATGTCAAAAAGGAGTGTTCTAATTTTATTTTATCATTTAATTCTACTATGTAATAGAATGTAGTGTTATGTTGTATAGTTTGGTCAGCTTCGATATTGTGTTACTATAAGTCAACATCAGTTTGGTCTTCTTCGATATTGTGTTACTGTAAATCGACATTAGTTTGGTCAGCTTGACAGCATAAGTAATCGAACACGTCCATTATGTGTTTTTTTGGGTAAGTTAGAACCAAATCCAAAAGCCTCAAAATCTTTTGGAAAATACTTGAGTTGTCATCATAATAGGAGAAGTACTTTGTAATGTCCTGATGTGACAGAAAGATTGCAATGATTTCCTCCTATTCATGAATACAATTACAGAATAGCTGATTTGATATTTAATTTGTTGACTAACATATTTCCTCTAGGTAACAAAGTGTTTCTTATTATTTTTATTACTCCCAAATTATAATCGTTCGTATTACGTGATAAATGTTCTTTACATGATAATTTACTTGTGCCTCCCACAATGACGATAGCTTCTTGAGTTAATTGATGTTCTGAAATTCTGATTCCAGTAGGTCTATAGACATGTTGTTTGTGCCATATTAGACTTTAAGAAAACATGTGCTAGTCTATTATTGACAATAGTAGTATATAGATGCAAATTGAAATCTCCACTTTTTCAATGTGTCATCAAATGATACTTGTTTTGCCAAAATCTGATATGTGTAATCTCCTTTTATTTTTCTTCTAGTTAAGAATGTGTATGTATACATGTATCTCTTAAATTTTTAGTTAGATTGATACTTGCACTAGATAAATTTATAAGTTGCGAAGATAATGAATACAATGCATATGCCTTGTTTGCTATTTATTTAAGATATCTTTGTTTATAGCTTTACTTTTAAGTATGCTTTGGTTTTATGTTGTAATTGACTTATTGATGTGTGTTGATGTTTGTTACTATTACATGTCAGGACAGTCAACTATTCTAAAACGTGTGAATAGAATTAAATCTCTTACTTTCATCGTAGGTAAACTCTTATTCCAGAAGTTCTATTTTTTCAAATGATTGTTCTGGATGACCTCTTTTTGCTTTATACATCACGTAAGATCGATCAAGTTAGCTTGCTGCTTGTCAATTTTTTTTCTGTTGGTTTATCTTGCATATCTTGATTATTAGTCTTGTCATGCCATTGCTATCTGTTAACATGCAACTTATTATAGTATACTTGGATTTTTTCGTCTTTAGCCAGACAAACATTTTCACATAGTTGGATCGGTATAAACAGGGAGGGTGCATTTTATAGGGTACTACTATAAGGTTCTTGTTACAAAGTAAGGTAGTATATTTCTAAGTCTTATTTGAAAGTAGTTTGTTTTGACACTGTAAAATTTGAATTTTGGTTTTGATATTGTACTTGTGTCGTGTAAGGATATCCAATGTATATGAGTGATAAAAGTTTGATGAATTTCCCAAGATTCACCAATGAATATGAACGTGGAGTGAATGCTTTTCTTGATAAAGCATTTGAACGAGCTTCCCAAGGAAATGAAATATAATGCCCTTGTAGAAAGTGCTTTAATAGTTATTGGCATTATCGAAGTGTGGTGGAGAATCACTTGATTGCTTTTGGATTTGCTCGTGGTGGATACACCAACTGGATTTTCCACAGAGAAGGATTTTCCTCAAATACTACACCACAACAAAATGTTGATGTTGAAAGATCAAACATGCAAGATGACATTGATGGACTACTTCATGCTACTTTTAGAAATGTAGAAGGTGAGCAGAGGAATGAAGGAGTGAGAGAGGGACCATCTGAAGATGCAAAGAATTGTTTTAAGTTAGTAGAGGAAGGAAAACAAGAGTTATATCCAGAATGTAAGACTTTTTGTAGGTTGAGTTTCACCATTCAGTTGTTCTTGTGTAAATGCATCCACGGATTAAGTAATATTGCCTTTTCAGACTTACTAGACTTGTTAAAAGAGGCATTTCCATTTTCTCAGATACTCGGGTCTTTCAACAAGGCAAAAAAGGTGATAGATGATTTTGGTCTCCATTATAAAAAAATTCATGCATGCCCTAACAATTGTATGTTGTTTTGGAAAGACAATGAAAATATAGATAATTGCATTGTGTGTGGGTCTTCCAGATGGAAGAATGTTCGTAATGAATTGACCAATAAGAACACTAACATTCCAGCAAAGGTTTTAAGGTACTATCCTTTAAAGCCTAGGCTTCAGAGGATATTCATGTGTTCTGAAACATTTGTGGCTATGAGATGGCATGCTATTGAACGTCCCAATGGTGGAAATCTTAGACATCCTGCTGATGGAGAAGCTTGGAAGTATTTTGATTCCTTACATCCAGACTTCTCTAATAATCCTCGTAATGTTAGATTGGGTCTTTCAAGTGATGGTTTCATCAATTCCGAAACATGAGCATTTCTCATTGCACATGGCCAGTTATGTTAATGAACTATAATTTATCACCATGGATTTGAATGAAGCTGGAGTATATGATATTGTCAATGATCAAACCAGGTCCAACGTCTCCGGGAAAGGATATAGATGTGTACCTTCAACCACTAATTTCCGGGTTGAATGAAGAGTGGGAAGTGGGAATGGAAACATATGATGTTGTAAAAAACCAAACATTTTCATTACGTGCAGCTTTACTGTGGAAAATTAGTGATTTTCCAGAACTAGCAATGCTTTCTGGATGGAGCATCAAGGGGAGATGGGCATGCCCCACTTGTAATTATGGTTCTTACTCTCAATATCTCAAACATAGTCGTAAGATGTGTTACATGGCTCATCGAGTATTTTTACCTCCAGGTCATCCATTTCAAAGAGATAATAAATCATTTTACGGTAAAGAGGATGATAAAACTGCACCTACTCCATTATCTGGCATATACATTCTTGAAGAGCTATGTGAATTTAATAATGTCTTTGGAAAGGGTCAAAAGAAAAGACCTCGAAAGAATGATGGTCCATGGAAGAAAAGATCCATATTTTTTGAATTGCCATATTGGCGATATAACAAATTAAGGCATAATCTTGATATGACGCACATAGAGAAGAATGTTTGTGATAGTTTGCTTGGGACTTTATTAGATATGCCTGGAATGTCCAAAGATCATGTGAATTCTCGCTACGACTTGCATGAGATGGGGATACGCAAGGATCTTCAACCAAAATAAGATAATGATAATGGAAAAGTTCATTTGGCTAAAGCTTGTTTCTTGGTGAAACCAGATGAGAAAACGTTGTTTTGTACTATTTTAAAAAATGTCAAATTGCCAAAAAAGTTTGCCTGGAATATATGTAGTCGTGTACATGTGGAAGAGATGAAAGTATCAGGATACAAGAGCCATGATGCTCATGTCATAATGGAGTACTTACTCCAGGTTGCAGTTAGAAAAGTGCTACCAAGGGAAGTGTCATTGGCCTTGATTCGGTTGGGAATTTTTTTTAGAGCCATATGTAGTAAGATAATAAGAAGAAGCGATCTTGATAACTTGCAGTCTGAAATCATAGATATAGTGTGTATTCTTGAAAAGATTTTTCCTCCATGTTTTTTTGATATAATGATACATTTGCCTATTCATTTGGTAAATGAAATTAAGCTTGAGGATCCAACTCATTTATGTTGGATGTATTCTTCTAAGCAGAACATGTGAAAGTTCAAGGTCCTAGTTCGTAATCTATCTAATTCTAAAGGATGCATAGCAGAAGGTATTCGGGCTAATGACTGCTTGACTTTTTGTTCAAAGCACCTACATGTTGAGGTGAAGACAAGATTCAGTAGGTACCAAATGGAGGATGATGAGGACATTCAAGATGATTTTTCACATATGTTTAGTAAGACAGGCCATCCAATCGGAAGTGAGAATAAAAGAAAAGAGAAGACTTTTGAGATGGATATTAATCAGTGGTTTGAAGCCCATCGATATGCGTTATTCAATATGGAGATGAACGAGTAGAGGCATTTATCAAGTAAGATGTAATAATCATTTATATTTTAAACTTCATTATTTTTTTTATTATATGTTTTAAGTTTGATTTATAAATATCTAAAAGTTAAATTTGATGTATATGCTAACAGGGAACATAAAAGCTTTATTGATATTAGTGCTAGAGGAAATGCTTGGGCAAAAGCACATATTCATTATCGAGAATTTGCCAATTGGTTGCAAGAGAAAGTAAAGCATGTTGAAGTACCCAAACATTTAAGATGGCTAGCTAGAGGGCCTAATAAAGTTGCCAAAATAGATACAGGGTATTTTATTAATGGATATCTATTTCATACGATTAAACGAGATGCTCCATATAAGACTCAAAATAGTGGAGTGACATTGTCAGCAACAACAGATAGTTTTGCTAGTCCAAGGGACAAAAATCCAATTGATGGAATGGTTACCTATTATGCGGTTATTCGGGATATCATTGAGATTGATTATTATGGTTGTTTTAGTGTTGTACTATTTAGATGTGATTGGTTTCATAATGAAGTTGATGAATATCAGTTTACTCGAGTGTACTTCAACAGATTATGTAGCGCAAATGATCCTTTTGTACTAGCATCTCAAGTGAATCAAGTTTTTTATGTGGAAGACCCAATTGAGAAAGAGGTTCATTATGCAATAAAAAAGGTTCCTGTGGATTTGTATGATTTGGAAGAAGAGGATTGTCCTAATATTGATCAAACATTTTGGAGGGAGCCTAATGATGACATTGGTTCTTCAGATTGCTCGATGTTGATGTCAGATGGTCAAGAGAAGATCTACCTGTTGATATTGTTGATGTTCCCTCCTCTCCAGAATGTTCAGAAGATATGTCTATGGAAATGTCGGAAGAAGAGGATGACTTTGATGATACCGATTGGGATTGGATGGAGGCAGCTGATTAATGAATGATCTTCTGAATTTGTTCAAATTTATACTGTTCATAGTGTTTCGTAGTGAGTAATAAATGTCCTTTGATAAATATCTCCTTATAGTTCTATGCTGACTTGTTAATAACGATGTGAAAATGATGCTTTTTTTAGCTTTTTCACTTCATGAGCATATAGTTTATTTGAGCAAAAAATTGTTTTAAGATTTGGTAATATTTTTTCCAATATTGCTAACTTGTCTACACTTAAATTTACACAGATTTTGATAGTCATGAGTCAGGTTGTGCGGTTAGAGAAAAAGAATCTGCTAAAGTCAATTGAGAAAGAATAACCAATCGTTATACAACAACGAGTAGCACCACAGGCTGAAGTAAATGAACAATGTATAGAGTAACAAGCAAATGTAGATGAGAAACCAATTGTAGAGGAGCATCTGCAAATCGATTCTACACGTACATCTCAAATAAATGAACAAGCAGAAGAACAAGGTACATATAGATTAGAAACTTATTAAACTTATTTATGACTTCTAATTACTTATATTTTCTATAGCTTCAGACCCTTCCACTCAAAAAAACAAGAGAGGTACAACACTAATGCAAAGTGTACATGTGAGAAATGAGCGTAAGTTGATCCTACTGAACAACAACAATCAACCTTTTGGTCCAACCAATGATGTGATTTTAGAATTAAGCAGCTTCCTTGGCATATTGGCAAGAAATGCGACCCTTTACCCTCTAGACATAATAGATTGGAGGTATATGGACACAAAAGATGATTTATGGACATACACACAGGTTTGAAGTTACTAATGTCAATTATTTATTAAAATTAATTTACATATTTTACTAACCTAATGAAATCAAATTGTAGTAAAAATATGATATCCCTGAAGATGCGAGAAAATGGGCTTTAGAAGTAATTAGATCTGCTTGAAGAAGGCATAAATTTGAATTGAAGCAATTATGCTATAAATCATGTGCTAGTGAAGAAACCAAAATAGCAAAAAGGCAATCTTATGTTCCAGAATGTCAACTTAAGAAACTCATAAAATATTGGGTATCTCATAAACACAATGTAAATGTAATTTCAGAATCGTAGTGTCTCTTTTGTAATGCAACATGGTTGTTGGAGCTTTTCTCTCTCTCATTTCTATTGTGATATTGATGTTGCTAGCACCTTATTTTTTACATTTGCTAATCTACTCCATTTTGTTCACCTCTCTATTGCGAACAACACTCGAACCAAATTGAAATGAGTTATCGGTTACTTATTTTTATTTTTTTTCTCTATTTAATTAATGAATATGCCCTCTGCGATAGAGGTTTATATGTTTAGCTAGTTATTAGAGATTATTCATTTTTTTTATTTGCAGAAAACGACTGAAATCAAATCTAGGAATCGAAAAAAGTTGAAGAAACCACATACTGCTGACAAAATAAGTTTTGCTTTAGTCCGCAATAAACTGGTGTGTTTTCTGCTTCTTTATCAAATCTTAACTTGTTAGTTTAATTGATTTTTAATATCACTTTTTCATGTGACAAAGGGAAAAAAAAGGGAAAGTAATATATTACTTAAGGAGCTATTTTTTGTTACAAGAAGAAGTCTCCCTGAACGTTCATATAAAGACTCGAATGAAGACTCCATCAGTAAAATTGTAAGAATATTACATACTTGGAATTTCTTTTTAGACCTTTGTTTGTTCATGATTTCTATTTACTTGAATTTACTTTGTTAGGCCGAAATGGAGGATATTGATTAGTGCAGACATGTTAGCAGCACGGTGAGTTTCATAAAGGTTTTTCTTAAAATTTCTTTGCACAAGATCTTTGTCGCAAGTTCAATTTAAAGTATATTTTTGTGATTGCAGTAATCGTGTAGCTATAAATTTTGTTATTTTTGAGAGAACAGAGAAAGTTGATGAATCCATGTCTATGCATAAAACCTGCACATCTGGAAATCATACTAGTTCTACAAATGAAATATAATGTGATTGCTCTCTAGCAAAATGAATTATATTGTTGCTTCCAGTATTAGTCTGTACACTTCTGGTTGTATTGATTTTTATTGAAGCATGCTCTTTAACCCATGCCAACTATTCAGACCATCTTGTGCTGCCTCTTTTGATGGATAGTTTCTGCCATATCCTTTGTGAGAAGGTACAAGCATAATATAAGTATTGATGTGTTTCTAGTTTTGCATATGCAGTGTATATTAAGAGATTAATAATATATTCTTATGGTTCACATGTTTAATGTTTCCCATACTATGCAATGAGCCGCGAGAATAAGATTAACAATATTCCCTTAAGGTTCACATGTTTAACGTTTCTCATAGTTCTATTTTACTAGTTCTCAGTATTTATGAATTTCAAGTCTCCTTTTAATACTTAGATCCTTGAATTTCAAATTGATTTTGAATTTCTTGTTGGATATAATTCTGATGTGTAACCTCTTGTCCTGGTGCCCCCGAAATTAGTTAGATTGCACTCATTTTCTTAGATTTGTCACAACCTTCTTTGGGAGATCTTATCAGTTTTTACATGATTTACCCGTTATCAAGACTTTTCTTTGACGAAATGAATCTCACATGGAGATTGATACCACCAGTGATGATTAGACCATCAAAAGTTTATTCTGATTTTGTTGCTTAACATAAATATGTATTTGTGGTTGTGTATAGGCTCCAATGGTTGAATGATTGTGGAGAAGTAAAAGTAAACAAACAATGCATAATTTCATTCAATGTTGGTAGGTATGAAGATGAGATTCTTTGTGATGTAGCTCCAATGCAAGCATGTCATGTTTTACTTGGCCGACCTTGGCAGTATGATAGGGATACTACTCATCATGGGAGAAAGAATAGGTATAGTCTTCTGCATAATGGTAAGAAGTATACTCTTGCACCATTATCTCCTTCTCAAGTGTTTGAAGATCAAAAACGATTGAGGGAAACAATGGGAAAACAAAAGGGAGAGGTAAAAAGTGAGCTTGAGGGAAAAGAAAAAGGCCAAGAGATA